>CAKAJE020001738.1:0-102379 GCA_916610135.2 Macropis europaea | reverse complement strand
TATGCGGATTGAGATGCCGCTAAGCCCAATAAGCTATCTGAAATAGGAGCGACGTAAATTGAACAAATGTGATAGAATTTCGCAGAATTCTTATATTAACCAAAATATAAAATGATCTAATCGGCTCTCTGTTCGCCCTAGCCTAGTAGTTTAATAGTGCATTTTATTCGCCATTTTATGCGCTTTGAGATGCCGCTTAGCCGAATACGCTATCTGAAATAGGAGCGACGTAAATTGAACAGATGTGATAGAATATCCCTGAAATCTTATATTAACCATAATATAAAATGATCTAATCGGGTCTCTGTTCGCCCTAGCCTAGAAGTTTAATAGTGCATTTTATTCGCCATTTCATGCGCTTTTAGATGCCGCTTAGCCTAGGACGCTATCTGAAATAGGAACGACGTAAATTGAACAAATGTGATAGAATTTCACTGAATTCTTAAATTAACCATAATATAAAATGATCTAATCGGGTCTCTGTTTGCCCTACCGTAGAAGTTTAATAGTGCATTTTACTCGCCATTGCATGTGCTTTGAGATGCCGCATAGCCCAATACGCTTTCTGAAATAGGAGCGACGTAAATTGAACAAATGTGATAGAATTTCCGTGAATTCTTATATTAACCTTAATGTAAAATGATCTAATCGGATCTCTGTTCGCCCTACCATAGAAGTCTAATAGTGCATTTCACTCGCCATTTCATGCGCTTTGAGATGCCGCTTAGCCCAATACGCTCTATGAAATAGGAGCGACGTAAGTTGAACAAATGTGATAGAATTTCGCTGAATTCTTTTATTGACCATAATGTAAAATGATCTGATCGGGTCTCTGTTCGCCCTAGCCTAGAAGTTTAATAGTGCATTTTATTCGCCATTGCATGCGCTTTGAGATGCCGCTTAGCCGAATACGCTATCTGAAATAGGAGCGACCTAAATTGAACAAATGTGATAGAATTTCCGTGAATCCTTGTATTAACATTAATGTAAAATGATCTAATCGGGTCTCTGTTCGCCCTACCATAGAAGTCTAATAGTGCATTTCACTCGCCATTTCATGCGCTTTGAGATGCCGCCTAGCCCAATACGCTATCTGAAATAGGAGCGACGTAAGTTGAACAAATGTGATAGAATTACGCTGCATTCTTTTATTAACCATAATGTAAAATGATCTGCTCGGGTCTCTGTTCGCCCTAGCCTAGAAGTTTAATAGTGCATTTTATTCGCCATTTCGTGCGCTTTGAGATGCCGCTTAGCCCAATACGCTATCTGAAATTGGAGCGACGTAAATTGAACAAATGTGATACTATTTCCCTGAAATCTTATATTAAACAAAATATAAAATGATCTAATCGGGTCTCTGTTTGCCCTACCCTAGAAGTTTAATAGTGCATTTCACTCGTCATTTCATGCGCTTTAAGATGCCGCCTAGCCCAGTACGCTATCTGAAATAGGAGCGACGTAAATTTTACAATTGTGATAGAATTTCGTTGAATTCTTATATTAACCAAAACATAAAATGATCTAATCGGGTCTCTGATTGCCCTATCATAGAAGTTTAATAGTGCATTCCACTCGCCATTCCACGCGCTTTAAGATGCCGCCTAGCCCAGTACGCTATCTGAAATAGGAGCGACGAAACTTGAACAAATGTGATAGAATCACGCTGCATTCTTATATTAACCGTAATATAAAATGATGTAATCGGGCCTCTGTTTGCCTTACCCTAGAAGTTTAATAGTGCATTTTACTCGTCATTTCATGCGCTTTGAGATGCACCTTTGCCCAATACGCTATCTGAAATAGGAGCGACGTAAATTGAACGAATGTGATAGAATTTCGCTCAATTCTTAAATTAACCATGATATAAAATGATCTAATCGGGTCTCTGTTTGCCGTACCCTAGAGCTTTAATAGTGCATTATACTCGCCATTTCATGCGCTTCGAGATGCCGCTTAGCCCAATACGCTATCTGAAATAGGAGCGACATAAATTGAACAAATGTTATAGAATTTCGCTGAATTCTTAAATTAACCATAATATAAAATGATCTAATCGGGTCTCTGTTCGCCCTACCATAGAAGTCTAATAGTGCATTTCACTCGCCATTCCACGCGCTTTAAGATGCGGCCGAACCCAGTACGCTATCTGAAATAGGAGCGACGTAAATTGAACAAATGTGATAGAATTTTGCTGAATTCTTAAATTAACCATAATATAAAATGATCTAATCGGGTCTCTGTTCGCCCTACTATAGAAGTCTAATAGTGCATTTCACTCGCCATTTCACGCGCTTTAAGATGCCGCCGAGCCCAGTACGCTATCTGAAGTAGGAACGACGTAAATTGAACAAATGTGATAGAATTTCGCTGAATTCTTAAATTAACCATTGTAACAAATGATCTAATCGGGTCTCTGTACGCCCTACCATAGAAATCTAATAGTGCATTTTACCCGCCATTCCACGCGCTTTATGATGCCGCCTAGCCCAGTACGGTATCTGAAGTAGGAGCAACGTAAGTTGAACAAATGTGATAGAATTACGCTGAATTCTTATATTAAACGTAATATAAAATGATGTAATCGGGCCTCTGTTTGCCCTATCATAGAAGTTTAAGAGTGCATTTTACTCGCCATTTCATGCGCTTTGAGATGCCGCATAGCCCAATACGCTATCTGGAATAGGAGCGACGTAAATTGAACAAATGTGATAGAATTTCCCTGAATTCTTATATTAAGCTTAATGTAAAATGATCTAATCGTGTCTCTGTTCGCCCTACCATAGAAGTCTAATAGTGCATTTCACTCGCCATTTCATGCGCTTTGAGATGCCGCTTAGCACAATACGCTATTTGAAATAGGGGCGACGTAAATTGATCAAATGTGATAGAATTACGCTGAATTCTTAAATTAACCATAATATAAAATGATCTAATCGGGTCTCTGTTTGCCGTACCCTAGAACTTTAATAGTGCATTTTGCTCGTCATTTCATGCGCTTTGTGATGCCGCTTAGCCTAATACGCTATCTGAAATAGGAGCGATATAAGTTGAACAAATGTGATAGAATTTCGCTGAACTCTTTTATTAACCATAATGTAAAATGATCTAATCGGATCTCTGTTCGCCGTAGCCTAGAAATTTAATAGTGCATTTTATTCGCCATTTCATGCGCTTTGAGCTGCCGCTTAGCCCAATACGCTATCTGAAATAGGAACAACCTAAATTGAACGAATGTGATAGAATTTTGTTGAATTCTTAAATTAACCATAATATAAAATGATCTAATCGTATCTCTGCTTGCCCTACCCTAGAAGTTTAATAGTGCATTTTACTCGTCAATTCATGCGCTTTGAGATGCCGCTATGCCCAATACGCTATCTGAAATAGGAGCGACGTAAGTTGAACAAATGTGATAGAATTTCCCTGAATTCTTATATTAACCTTAATGTAAAATGATCTAGTCGGGTCTCTGTTCGCCCTACCATAGAAGTCTAATAGTGCATTTCACTCGCCATTCCACGCGCTTTAAGATGCCGCCGAGCCCAGTACGGTATCTGAAATAGGAGCGACGTAAATTGAACAAATGTGATAGAATTTTGCTGAATTCTTAAATTAACCATAATATAAAATGATCTAATCGGGTCTCTGTACGCCCTACCATAGAAATCTAATAGTGCATTTTACTCGCCATTTCCTGCGCTTTGAGATGCCGCTTAGCGCAATACGCTATCTGAAATATGAGCGACGCAAATTGAACAAATGTGATAGAATTTCCCTGAAATCTTATATTAAACAAAATATAAAATGATCTAATCGGGTCTCTGATTGCCCTATCATAGAAATTTAGGAGTGCATTTTACTCGCCATTTCATACGCTTTGAGATGCCGCTTAGCACTATACGCTATCTGAAATATGAGCGACGTAAATTGAACAAATGTGATACAAGTTCGCTGAATTCTTATATTAACCTTAATGTAAAATGATCTAATCGGGTCTCTGTTCACCCGTCCCTAGAAGTTTAATGTTGCATTTCACTCGTCATTTCATGCGCCTCGAGATGCCGCCTAGCCCAATATGCTATCTGAAATAGGAGCGACCTAAATTGAACGAATGTGATAGTATTTTGCTGAATTCTTAAATTAACCATAATATAAAATGATCTAATCGAGTCTCTGCTTGCCCTACCCTAGAAGTTTAATAGTGCATTTTACCCGTCATTTCATGCGCTTTGAGATGCCGCTTAGCGAAATACGCTATCTGAAATAGGAGCGATATAAGTTGAACAAATGTGATAGAATTTCGCTGAACTCTTTTATTAACCATAATGTAAAATGATCTAATCGGATCTCTGTTCGCCCTAGCCTAGAACTTTAATAGTGCATTTTATTCGCCATTTCATACGCTTTGAGATGCCGCTTTGCCCAATACGCTATCTGAAATAGGAGCGACGTAAATTGAACAAATGTGATAGAATTTCACTGAATTCTTATATTAACCAAAATATAAAATGATCTAATCGGGTCTCTGATTGCCCTAGCATTGAAGTTTAATAGTGCAATTTTACTCGCCATTCCGCGCGCTTTGAGATGCCTCATAGCCCAGTTCGCTACCTGAAATAGGAGCGACGTAAATTGAACAAATGTGATAGAATTTCGCTGAATTCTTATATTAACCAAAATATAAAATGATCTAATCGTGTCTCTGTTTGCCTTATCCTAGAAGTTTAATAGTGCATTTCACTCGTCATTTCATGCGCTTTGAGATGCCGCTTAGGCCAATACGCTATCTGAAATAGGAGCGACGTAATTTGAACAAATGTGATAGAATTTCGCTTTATTCTTATATTAACCAAAATATAAAATGATCTAATCGGGTCTCTGATTGCCCTATCGTCGAAGTTTAATAGTGCATTTCACTCGCCATTCCACGCGCTTTAAGATGCCGTCTAGCGCAGTACGCTATCTTAAATAGGAGCGACGTAAATTGAACAAATGTGATAGAATTTTGCTGAATTCTTAAATTAACCATAATACAAAATGATCCAATCGGGTCTCTGTTTGCCCTACCCTAGAAGTATAAGAGTGCATTTTACTCGCCATTTCCTGCGCTTTGAGATGCCGCGTAGCGCAATACGCTACCTGAAATATGAGCGACGCAAACTGAACAAATGTGATAGAATTTCCCTGAAATCTTATATTAAACAAAATATATAATGATCTAATCGGGTCTCTGATTGCCCTACCATAGGAGTTTAATAGTGCATTTTACTCGCCATTCCACGCGCTTTAAGATGCCGCTCAGTCCAGTACGCTATCTGAAATCGGAGCGACGTAAATTGAACAAATGTGATAGAATTTTGCTGAATTCTTAAATTATCCATAATATAAAATGATCTAATCGGGTCTCTGTTTGTCCTACCCTAGAAGTTTAATAGTGCATTTCTCTCGTAATTTCATGCGCTTTGAGCTGCCGCTTAGCCCAATACGCTATCTGGAATAGGAGCGACGTAAATTGAACCAATGTGATAGCATTTCGCTGAATTCTTTTATTAACCATAATGTAAAATGATCTAATCGGGTCTCTGTTTGTCCTACCCTAGAAGTTTAATAGTGCATTTCACTCGTAATTTCATGCGCTTTGAGATGCCGCTTAGCCCAATACGCTATCTGGAATAGGAGCGACGTAAATTGAACAAATGTGATAGAATTTCGCTGAATTCTTTTATTAACCATAATGTAAAATGATCTAATCGGGTCTCTGTTTGCCCTACCCTAGATGTTTAATAGTGCGTTTTACTCGGCATTTCATGCGCTTTGAGATGCCGCTTAGCCCAATACGCTATCTGTAATAGGAGCGACGTAAATTGAACAAATGTGATAGAATTTCGTTGAATTCTTAAATTAACCAAAATATAAAATGATCTAATCGGGTCTCTGATTGCCCTATCATAGAAGTTTCATAGTGCATTTCACTCATCATTTCATGCGCTTTAAGATGCCGCTTAGCCCAGTACGCTATCTGAAATAGGAGCGACGTAAGTTTAACAAATGTGATAGAATTACGCTGAATTCTTATATTAACCGTAATATAAAATGATCTAATCGGGACCCTGTTTGCCTTACCCTAGAAGTTTAATAGTGCATTTTACACGCCATTTCATGCGCTTTGAGATGCCGCTTAGCCCAACACACTGTCTGAAATAGGAGCGACGTAAATTGAACAAATGTGATAGAATTTCCCTGAATTCCTATATTAACCTTAATGTAAAATGATCTAATCGGGTCTCTGTTCGCCCTACCCTAGGAGTTTAATAGTGCATTTCACTCGTCATTTCATGCGCTTTGAGATGTCGCTTAGCCCTATAAGCTATCTGAAATAGGAGCGACGTAAATTGAATAAATGTGATAGAATTTCGCTGAATTCTTATATTAACCAAAATATAAAATGATCTAATCGGGTCTCTTATTGCCCTATCCTAGAAGCTTAATAGTGCATTTTAAACGCCTTTCCACGCGCTTAGAGATGCCGCCTAGCCCAGTACGCTATCTGAAATAGGAACGACGTAAATTGAACAAATGTGATAGAATTTCGCTGAATTCTTATATTAACCGTAATATAAAATGATCTAATCGGTTCTCTGTTCGCCCTACCCTAGAAGTTTAAGAGTGCCTTTCACTCGTCATTTCATGCGCTTTGAGATGCCGCTTAGCCCAATACGCTATCTGAAATAGGAGTGACGTAAATTGAACAACTGTGATAGAATTTCGCTGAATTCTTATATTAACCAAAATATAAAATGATCTAGTCGGGTCTCTGATTGCCCTATCATAGAAGTTTAATAGTGCATTTTGATCGCCATTCCACGCGCTTTAAGATGCCGCCTAACCCAGTACGCTATCTGAAATTGGAGCGACGTAAATTGAACAAATGTGACAGAATTTTGCTGACATCTTAAATTAACTATAATATAAAATGATCTACGGGTCTCTGTTTGCCCTACCCTACAAGTTTAGCAGTGCATTTTACTCGCCATTTCATGCGCTTTGAGATGCCGCTTAGCCCAATACGCTATCTGAAATAGGAGCGACGTAAATTGAACAATTGTGATAGAATTTCGCTGAATTCTTATATTAACCAAAATATAAAATGATCTAGTCGGGTCTCTGATTGCCCTATCATAGTAGTTTAATAGTGAATTTCACTCGTCATTTCATGCGCTTTAAGATGCCGCCTAGCCCAGTACGCTATCTGAAATTGGAGCGACGTAAATTGAACAAATGTGATAGAATTTTGCTGACATCTTGAATTAACGATAATATAAAATGATCTAATCGGGTCCCTGTTTGCCCTACCCTACAAGTTTAGCAGTGCATTTTACTCGCCATTTCATGCGCTTTGAGATGCCGCTTAGCCCAATACGCTATCTGAAATAGGAGCGACGTAAATTCAACAAATGTGATAGAATTTCCCTGAAATCTTATATTAAACAAAATATAAAATGATCTAAACGGGACTCTGATTGCCCTATCATAGAAGTTTAGAAGTGCATTTTACTCGCCCTTCCACGCGCTTTAAGATGCCGCCTAGCCCAGTACGCTATCTCAAATAGGAGCCACGTATGTTGAACAGATGTGATAGAATTACGCTGAATTCTTATATTAACCGTAATATAAAATGATCTAATCGGATCTCTGTTCGCCCTACCCTAGAAGATTACTAGTGCATTTCACTCGTCATTTCATGCGCTTTGAGATGCCGCTTAGCCCAACAAGCTATCTGAAATAGGAGCGACGTAAGTTGAACAAATGTGATAGAATTTCGCTGAATTCTTATATTAACCAAAATATAAGATGATCCAATCGGCTCTCTGATAGCCCTATCATAGAAGTTTAATAGTGCATTTTACCCGCCATTCCACGCGCTTTAAGATGCCGCCTAGCCCAGTACGCTATCTGAAATAGGAGCGACGTACGTTGAACAAATGTGATAGAATTTCCCTGAATTCTTATATTAACCTTAATGTAAAATGATCTAATCGGGCCTTTGTTCGCCCTACCCTAGAAGTTTAGCAGTGCATTTTACTCGCCATTTCATGCGCTTTGAGATGCCGCTTAGCCCAATACGATATCTGAAATAGGAGCGACGTAAATTGAACAACTGTGATAGAATTTCGCTGAATTCTTATATTAACCAAAATATAAAATGATCTAGTCGGGTCTCTGATTGCCCTATCATAGAAGTTTAATAGTGCATTTTGATCGCCATTCCACGCGCTTTAAGATGCCGCCTAACCCAGTACGCTATCTGAAATTTGAGCGACGTAAATTGAACAAATGTGACAGAATTTTGCTGACATCTTAAATTAACTATAATATAAAATGATCTAATCGGGTCTCTGTTTGCCCTACCCTACAAGTTTAGCAGTGCATTTTACTCGCCATTTCATGCGCTTTGAGATGCCGCTTAGCCCAATACGCTATCTGAAATAGGAGCGACGTAAATTGAACAATTGTGATAGAATTTCGCTAAATTCTTATATTAACCAAAATATAAAATGATCTAGTCGGGTCTCTGATTGCCCTATCATAGTAGTTTAATAGTGAATTTCACTCGTCATTTCATGCGCTTTAAGATGCCGCCTAGCCCAGTACGCTATCTGAAATTGGAGCGACGTAAATTGAACAAATGTGATAGAATTTTGCTGACATCTTGAATTAACGATAATATAAAATGATCTAATCGGGTCCCTGTTTGCCCTACCCTACAAGTTTAGCAGTGCATTTTACTCGCCATTTCATGCGCTTTGAGATGCCGCTTAGCCCAATACGCTATCTGAAATAGGAGCGACGTAAATTCAACAAATGTGATAGAATTTCCCTGAAATCTTATATTAAACAAAATATAAAATGATCTAAACGGGACTCTGATTGCCCTCTCATAGAAGTTTAGAAGTGCATTTTACTCGCCCTTCCACGCGCTTTAAGATGCCGCCTAGCCCAGTACGCTATCTCAAATAGGAGCCACGTATGTTGAACAGATGTGATAGAATTACGCTGAATTCTTATATTAACCGTAATATAAAATGATCTAATCGGATCTCTGTTCGCCCTACCCTAGAAGATTACTAGTGCATTTCACTCGTTATTTCATGCGCTTTGAGATGCCGCTTAGCCCAATAAGCTATCTGAAATAGGAGCGACGTAAGTTGAACAAATGTGATAGAATTTCGCTGAATTCTTATATTAACCAAAATATAAGATGATCCAATCGGCTCTCTGATAGTCCTATCATAGAAGTTTAATAGTGCATTTTACCCGCCATTCCACGCGCTTTAAGATGCCGCCTAGCCCAGTACGCTATCTGAAATAGGAGCGACGTACGTTGAACAAATGTGATAGAATTACGCTGAATTCATATATTAACCGTAATATAAAATTATCTAATCGGGTCTCTGTTTGCCCTACCCTAGAAGTTTAATGGTGCACTTTGCTCGCCATTTCATGCGCTTTGAGATGGCCGTTAGCCCAATACGCTATCTGAAATAGGAGCGACGTAAATTGAACAAATGTGATAGAATTTCCCTGAATTCTTATGTTAACCTTAATGTAAAATGATCTAATCGGGTCTTTGTTCGCCCTACCCTAGAAGATGAATAGTGCATTTCACTCGTCATTTCATGCGCTTTGAGATGCCGCTTAGCCCAATAAGCTACCTGAATTAGGAGCGACGTAAATTGAACAAATGTGATAGACTTACGCTGAATTCTTATATTAACCGTATTATAAAATGATCTAATCGGATCTCTGTTTGCCTTACCCTAGAAGATTAATAGTGCATTTTACTCGCCATTTCATGCGCTTTGAGATGCCGCTTAGCCCAATACGCTATCTGAAATAGGAGCGACGTAAATTGAACAAATGTGATAGAATTTCGTTGAATTCTTAAATTAACCAAAATATAAAATGATCTAATCGGGTCTCTGATTGCCCTATCATAGAAGTTTAATAGTGCATTTCACTCGTCATTTCATGCGCTTTGAGATGCCGCTAAGCACAATAAGCTGTCTGGAATAGCAGCGACGTAAATTGAACAAATGTGATATAATTACGCCAAATTCTTATATTTACCGTAATATAAAATGATCTAATCGGGTCTCTGTTTGCCTTATCCTAGAAGTTTAATAGGGCATTTTACTCTTCATTTCATGCGCTTTGAAATGCCGCTTAGCCCAATACGCTATCTGAAATAGGAGCGACGTAAATTGAACAAGTGTGATAGAGTTTCGCTGAATTCTTAAATTAACCATAATATAAAATCATCTTATCGGGTCTCTGTTTGCCCTACCGTAGAAGTTTAATAGTGCATTTTACTCGCCATTTCTTGCGCTTTAAGATGCCGCCGAGCCCAGTACGCTATCTGAAGTAGGAGCGGCGTAAGTTGAACAAATGTGATAGAATTACGCTGAATTCTTATATTAACCGTAATATAAAATGATCTAATCGGGTCTCTGATTGCCCTATCATAGCAGTTTAATAGTGCATTTTACTCGCCATTTCATGCGCTTTGAGATCCCGCTTAGCCCAATACGCTATCTGCAATAGGAGCGACGTATGTTGAACAAATGTGATAGAATTTCGCTGAATTCTTAAATTAACCATAACATAAAATGATATAATCGGGTCTCTGTCTGCCCTATCATAGAAGTTTAATAGTGCATTTCACTCGTCATTTCATGCGCTTTGAGATGCCGCCTAGCCCAGTACGCTATCTGAAATAGGAGCGACGTAAGTTGAACAAATGTGATAGAATTACTCTGAATTAATATATTAACCTTAATGTAAAATGATCTAATCGGGTCTTTGTTCGCCCTACCCTTGAAGTTTAATAGTGCACATTGCTCGCCATTTCATGCGCTTTAAGATGCCGCCTAGCCCAGTACGCTATCTGAAATAGGAGCGACGTATGTCGAACAAATGTGATAGAATTACGCTGAATCCTTATATTAACAGTAATATAAAATGATCTAATCGGGTCTCTGCTAGCCCTATCATAGAAGTTTAATAGTGCATTTTACCCCCCATTCCACGCGCTTTAAGATGCCGCCTAGCCTAGTACGCTATCTGAAATAGGAGCGACGTACGTTGAACAAATGTGATAGAATTACGCTGAATTCTTATATTAACCGTAATATAAAATGATCTAATCGGGTCTCTGATTGCCCTATCATAGCAGTTTAATAGTGCATTTTACTCGCCAATCCACGCGTTTTAAGATTCCGCCTAGCCCAGTATGCTATCTGAAATAGGAGCGACGTAAATTGAAAAAATGTGATAGAATTTGGCTGAATTCTTAAATTAACCATAATATAAAATGATCTAATCGGGTCTCTGTTTGCCCTACCCTAGAAGTTTAATAGTGTATTTTACTCGCCATTTCATGCGCTTTGAGGTGCCGCTTAGCCCAATACGCATCTGAAATAGGAGCGACGTAAGTTGAACAAATGTGATAGAATTTGGCTGAATTCGTAAATTAACCATAATATAATATGATCTAATCGGGTCTCTGTTTGCCCTACCCTATAAGTTTAATAGTGCATTTTACTCGCCATTTCATGCGCTTTGAGATGCCGCTTAGCCCAATACGCTATCTGAAATAGGAGCGACGTAAATTGAACAAATGTGATAGAATTTGGCTGAATTCGTAAATTAACCATAATATAATATGATCTAATCGGGTCTCTGTTTGCCCTACCCTATAAGATTACTAGTGCATTTCACTCGTCATTTCATGCGCTTTGAGATGCCGCTTAGCCCAATAAGCTATCTGAAATAGGAGCGACGTAAGTTGAACAAATGTGATAGAATTTCGCTGAATTCTTATATTAACCAAAACATAAAATGATCTAATCGGGTCTCTGATAGCCCTATCATAGAAGTTTAATAGTGCATTTTACTCGCCATTTCACGCGCTTTAAGATGCCGCCTAGCCCAGTACGCTCTCTGAAATAGGAGCGACGTACGTTGAACAAATGTGATAGAATTACGCTGAATTCTTATATTAACCGTAATATAAAATTATCTAATCGGGTCTCTGTTTGCCCTACCCTAGAAGTTTAATGGTGCACGTTGCTCGCCATTTCATGCGCTTTGAGATGGCCGTTAGCCCAATACGCTATCTGAAATAGGAGCGACGTAAATTGAACAATTGTGATAGAATTTCGCTGAATTCTTATATTAACCAAAATATAAAATGATCTAGTCGGGTCTCTGATTGCCCTATCATAGAAGTTTAATAGTGCATTTAGCTCGCCTTTCCACACGCTTTAAGATGCCGCCTAGCCCAGTACGCTATCTGAAATTGGAGCGACGTAAATTGAACAAATGTGATAGAATTTGGCTGAATTCTTAAATTAACCATAACATAAAATGATCTAATCGGGTCTCTGTTTGCCCTACCCTAGAAGTTTAATAGTGCATTTTACTCGCCATTTCTTGCGCTTTGAAATGCCTCCTAGCCCAGTACGCTATCTGAAATAGGAGCGACGTACGTTGAACAAATGTGATGGAATTACGCAGAATTCTTATATTAACCGTAATATAAAATGAACGAATCGGGTCTCTGTTTGCCTTATCCTAGAAGTTTAATAGTGCATTTTACTCGCCATTTCATGCGCATTGAGATGCCGCTTAGCCCAATACGCTATCTGAAATATCAGCGACGTAAATTGAACAAATGTGATAGTATTTCGCTGAATTCTTCTATTAACAATAACGTAAAATGATCTGATCGGGTCTCTGTTCGCCCTAGCCTAGAAGTTTAATAGTGCATTTTATTCGCCACTTCATACGCTTTGAGATGCCGCTCAGCCGAATACGCTATCTGAAATAGGAGCGACGTAAATTGAACAAATGTGATACTATTTCCCTGAAATCTAATATTAAACAAAATATAAAATGATCTAATCGGGTCTCTGATTGCCCTATCATAGAAGATTAGTAGTGCATTTTACTCGCCATTCCACGCGCTTTAAGATGCCGCCTAGCCCAGTACGCTATCTGAAATAGGAGCGACGTAACTTGAACAAATGTGATAGAATTACCCTGAATTCTTATATTAACCGTAATATAAAATGATCTAATCGGGTCTCTGTTTGCCTTATCCTAGAAGTTTAATAGCGCATTTTACTCGCCATTTCATGCGCTTGGAGATGCCGCTTAGCCCAATACGCTATCTGGAATAGGAGCGACGTAAATTGAACAAATGTGATAGAATTTCGCTGAATTCTTAAATTAACCATAATATAAAATAATCTAATCGGGTCTCTGCTTGCCCTACCCTAGAAGTTTAATAGTGCATTTCACTCGTCACTTCATGCGCTTTGAGATGCCGCTAAGCCCAATAAGCTATCTGAAATAGGAGCGACGTAAATTGAACAAATGTGATAGAATTTCGCAGAATTCTTATGTTAACCAAAATATAAAATGATCTAATCTGATCTCTGTTCGCCATAGCCTAGAAGTTTAATAGTGCATTTTGTTCGCCATTTCATGCGCTTTGTGATGCCGCTTAGCCCAATACGCTATCTGATATAGGAGCGACGTAAATTGAACAAATGTGATAGAATTTCCCTGAAATCTTATATTAAACAAAATATAAAATGATCTAATCGGGTCTCTGATTGCTCTATCATAGAAGTTTAGTAGTGCATTTTGCTCGCCCTTCCACGCGCTTTAAGATGCCGCCTAGGTCAGTAGGCTATCTGAAATAGGAGCGACGTAAATTGAACAAATGTGAGAGACTTTCGCTGAATTCTTATATTAACCTTAATGTAAAGTGTTCTAATCGGGTCTCTGTTCGCCCTACCCTAGATGATTAATAGTGCATTTTACTCGCCAATCCACGCGCTTTAAGATTCCGCCTAGCCCAGTACGCTATCTGAAATAGGAGCGACGTAAATTGAACAAATGTGATAGAATTTCGCTGAATTCTTATATTAACCAAAATATAAAATGATCTAATCGGGTCGCTGTTTGCCCTACCCTAGAAGTTTAATCGTGCATTTTACACGCCATTTCATGCGCTTTGAGATGCCGCTTAGCCCAATACGCTATCTGAAATGGGAGCGACGTAAATTGAACAAATGTGATAGAATTTCGCTGAATTCTTATATTAACCAAAGTATAAAATGATCTAATCTGGTCTTTGATTGCCCAATCATAGAAGGTTGATAGTGCATTTTACTCGCCATTCCACACGCTTTAAGATGCCGCCTAGCCCAGTACGCTGTCTGAAATAGGAGCGACGTAAATTGAACAAATGTGATAGAATCTCCCTGAATACTTATATTAACCTTAATGTAAAATGATCTAATCGGGACTCTGTTCGCCCTACCCTAGAAGTTTCATAGTGCATTTCACTCGTCATTTCATGCGCTTTGAGATGCCGCTTAGCCCAATACGCTATCTGAAATACGAGCGACGTAAATTGAACAAATGTGATAGAATTTTGCTGAATTCTTAAATTAACCATAATATAAAATGATCTAATCGGGTCTCTGTTTGCCCTACCCTAGAAGTTTCATAGTGCATTTTAGTCGCCATATCATGCGCTTTGAGATCCGGCTTAGCCCAATACGGTATCTGAAATAGGAGCGACGTAAATTGAACAAATGTGATAGAATTTCCCTGAAATCTTATATTAATCAAAATATAAAATGATCTAATCGGGTCTCTGATTGCCCTATCATAGAAGATTAGTAGTGCATTTCACTCGCCATTCCACGCGCTTTAAGATGCCGCCTAGCCCAGTACGCTATCTGAAATAGGAGCGACGTAACTTGAACAAATGAGATAGAATTCGCTGAATTCTTAAATTAACCATAATATAAAATGATCCAATCGGGTCTCTGTTCGCCCTACCATAGAAGTCTAATAGTGCATTCTACTCGCCATTTCATGCGCTTTGAGATGCCGCTTAACCCAATACGCTATCTGAAATATGAGCGACGTGAATTGAACAAATGTGATAGAATTTCCCTGAAATCTTATATTAAACAAAATATAAAATGATCTAATCGGGTCTGTGAATGCCCTATCATAGAAGCTTGATAGTGCATTTTACTCGCCATTCCACGCGGTTTAAGATGCCGGCCAGCCCAGTACGCTATCTGAAATAGGAGCGACGTAATTTGAAGAAATGTGATAGAATTACGCTGAATTCTTATATTAACCGTAATATAAAATGATCTAATCGGGTCTCTGTTTGCCTTACCCTAGAAGTTTAATAGTGCATCTTACTCGCCATTTCATGCGCATTGAGATGCCCTTATCCCAATACGCTATCTGAAATAGGAGCGACGTAAATTGAACAAATGTGATAGAATGTCGCTGAAATCTTAAATTAACCATAATATAAAATGATCTAATCGGGTCTCTGCTTGCCCTACCCTAGAAGTTTAATAGTGCATTTTAGTCGCCATTTCATGCGCTTTGAGATGCCGCTTAGCCGAATACGCTATCTGAAATAGGAGCGACGTAAATTGAACAAATGCGATAGAATTTCCCTGAAATCTTATATTAAACAAAATATAAAATGATCTAATCGGGTCTCTGATTGCCCTATCATAGAAGTTTAGCAGTGCATTTTACTCGCCATTCCACGCGCTTTAAGATGCCGCCTAGCCCAGTACGCTATCTAAATTAGGAGCGACGTAAGTAGAACAAATGAGATAGAATTTCGCTCAATTCTTAAATTAACCATAATATAAAATGATCTAATCGGGTCTCTGTTTGCCCTACCCTAGAACTTTAATAGTGCATTTTATTCGCCATTTCATACGCTTTGAGATGCCGCTATGCCCAATACGCTATCTGAAATAGGAGCGACGTAAATTAAACAAATGTGATAGAATTTTGCTGAATTCTTAAATTAACCTCAATGTAAAATGATCTAATCGGGTCTCTGTTCGCCCTACCATAGAAGTCATATAGTGCATTTCACTCGCCATTTCATGCGCTTTGAGATGCCGCTTAGACCAATACGCTATCTGAAATAGGAGCGACCTAAATTGAACGAATGTGATAGAATTTTGTTGAATTCTTAAATTAACCATAATATAAAATGATCTAATCGAGTCTCTGCTTGCCCTACCCTAGAAGTTTAATAGTGCATTATTCTCGCCATTTCATGTGCTTTAAGCTGCCGCATACCCCAATACGCTATCTGGAATAGGAGCGACGTAAGTTGAACAAATGTGATAGAATTTCCCTGAATTCTTATATTAACCATAATGTAAAATGATCTAATCGTGTCTCTGTTCGCCCTACCATAGAAGTCTAATAGCGCATTTCACTCGCCATTTCATGCGCTTTGAGATGCCACTTAGCCTAATACGCTATCTGAAATAGGAGCGACGTAAGTTGAAAAAATGTGATCGAGTTTCGCTGAATTCTTTTATGAACCATAATGTAAAATGATCTGATCGGGTCTCTGTTCGCCCTAGCCTAGAAGTTTAAGAGTGCATTTTATTCGCCATTTCATGCGCCTTGAGATGCCGCTTAGCCCAATACGCTATCTGAAAGAGGAGCGTCGTAAATTGAACAAATGTGATAGAATTTCCCTGAAATCTTATATTAAACAAAATATAAAATGATCTAATCGGGTCTCTGATTGCCCTATCATAAAAGTTTAGCAGTGCATGTTACTCGCCATTCCACGCGCTTTAAGATGCCGCCTAGCCCAGTACGCTATCTAAATTAGCAGCGACGTAAGTTGAACAAATGTGATAGAATTACGCTGAATTCTTATATTAAGCGTAATATAAAATAATCTAATCGGGTCTCTGTTTGCGTTATCCTAGAAGTTTAGTATTGCATTTTACTCGCCATTTCATGCGCTTTGAGATACCGCTTAGCCCAATACGCTATCTGTAATAGGAGCGACGTAAATTGAGCAAATGTGATAGAATTTTGCTGAATTCTTAAATTAACCATAATATAAAATGATCTAATCGCGTCACTGTTTGCCCTTCCCTAGAAGTTTAACAGTGCATTTCAGTCGTCATTCCATGCGCTTTGAGATGCCGCTAAGCCCAATAAGCTATCTGTAATAGGAGCGACGTAAATTTTACAAATGTGATAGAATTTCGTTGAATTCTTATATTAACCAATATATAAAATGATCTAATCGGGTCTCTGATTGCCCTATCATAGAAGTTTAATAGTGCATTATACTCGCCATTTCATGCGCTTCGAGATGCCGCTTAGCCCAATACGCTATCTGAAATAGGAGCGACGTAAGTTGAACAAATGTGATAGAATTTCGCTGAATTCTTTTATTAACCATAATGTAAAATGATCTGATCGGGTCTCTGTTCGCCCTAGCCTAGAAGTTTAAGAGTGCATTTTATTCGCCATTTCATGCGCTTTGAGATGCCGCTTAGCCGAATACGCTATCTGAAATAGGAGCGACGTTAATTGAACAAATGTGATAGAATTTTGCAGAAATCTTAAATTAACCATAATATAAAATGATCTAATCGGGTCTCTGCTTGCCCTACCCTAGAAGTTTAATAGTGCATTTTAGTCGCCATTTCATGCGCTTTGAGATGCCGCTTAGCCGAATACGCTATCTGAAATAGGAGCGACGTTAATTGAACAAATGCGATAGAATTTCCCTGAATTCTTATATTGACCTTAATGTAAAATGATCTAATCGTGTCTCTGTTCGCCCTACCATAGAAGTCTAATAGCGCATTTCACTCGCCATTTCATGCGCTTTGAGATGCCGCTTAGCACAATACGCTGTTTGAAATAGGGGCGACGTAAATTGAACAAATGTGATAGAATTACGCTGAATTCTTATATTATCCGTAATATAAAATGATCTAATCGGGTCTCTGTTTGCCTTACCCTAGAAGTTTAATAGTGCATTTTACTCGCCATTTCATGCGCTTTGAGATGCCGCATAGCCCAATACGCTATCTGAAATAGGAGCGACGTAAATTGAACAAATGTTATAGAATTTCGCTGAATTCTTAAATTAACCATAATATAAAATGATCTAATCGGGTCTCTGTTCGCCCTACCATAGAAGTCTAATAGTGCATTTCACTCGCCATTCCACGCGCTTTAAGATGCGGCCGAACCCAGTACGCTATCTGAAATAGGAGCGACGTAAATTGAACAAATGTGATAGAATTTTGCTGAAATCTTAAATTAACCATAATATAAAATGATCTAATCGGGTCTCTGCTTGCCCTACCCTAGAAGTTTAATAGTGCATTTTAGTCGCCATTTCATGCGCTTTGAGATGCCGCTTCGCCCAATACGCTATCTGAAATGGGAGCGACGTAAATTGAACAAATGTGATAGACTTTCCCTGAAATCTTATATTAAACAAAATATAAAATGATCTAATCGGGTCTCTGATTGCCCTATCATAGAAGATTAGTAGTGCATTTTACTCGCCATTCCACGCGCTTTAAGATGCCGCCTAGCCCAGTACGCTATCTGAAATATGAGCGACGTAAGTTGAACAAATGTGATAGAATTACGCTGCATTCTTATATTAACCGTAATATAAAATGATGTAATCGGGCCTCTGTTTGCCTTACCCTAGAAGTTTAATAGTGCATTATACTCGCCATTTCATGCGCTTCGAGATGCCGCTTAGCCCAATACGCTATCTGAAATAGGAGCGACGTAAGTTGAACAAATGTGATAGAATTTCGCTGAATTCTTTTATTAACCATAATGTAAAATGATCTGATCGGGTCTCTGTTCGCCCTAGCCTAGAAGTTTAAGAGTGCATTTTATTCGCCATTTCATGCGCTTTGAGATGCCGCTTAGCCGAATACGCTATCTGAAATAGGAGCGACGTTAATTGAACAAATGCGATAGAATTTCCCTGAAATCTTATATTAAACAAAATATAAAATGATCTAATCGGGTCTCTGGTTGCCCTATCATAGAAGTTTAGTAGTGCATTTTACTCGCCATTCCACGCGCTTTATGATGCCGCCTAGCCCAGTACGGTATCTGAAATAGGAGCTACGTAAGTTGAACAAATGTGATAGAATTACGCTGAATTCTTATATTAACCGTAATATAAAATGATGTAATCGGGCCTCTGTTTGCCCTATCATAGAAGTTTGATAGTGCATTATACTCGCCATTTCATGTGCTTTAAGCTGCCGCATAGCCCAATACGCTATCTGGAATAGGAGCGACGTAAATTGAACAAATGTGATAGAATTTCCCTGAATTCTTATATTGACCTTAATGTAAAATGATCTAATCGTGTCTCTGTTCGCCCTACCATAGAAGTCTAATAGCGCATTTCACTCGCCATTTCATGCGCTTTGAGATGCCGCTTAGCACAATACGCTGTTTGAAATAGGGGCGACGTAAATTGAACAAATGTGATAGAATTACGCTGAATTCTTATATTATCCGTAATATAAAATGATCTAATCGGGTCTCTGTTTGCCTTATCCTAGAAGTTTAATAGTGCATTTTACTCGCCATTTCATGCGCTTTGAGATGCCGCATAGCCCAATACGCTATCTGAAATAGGAGCGACGTAAATTGAACAAATGTTATAGAATTTCGCTGAATTCTTAAATTAACCATAATATAAAATGATCTAATCGGGTCTCTGTTCGCCCTACCATAGAAGTCTAATAGTGCATTTCACTCGCCATTCCACGCGCTTTAAGATGCGGCCGAACCCAGTACGCTATCTGAAATAGGAGCGACGTAAATTGAACAAATGTGATAGAATTTTGCTGAAATCTTAAATTAACCATAATATAAAATG
This sequence comes from Macropis europaea, assembly GCA_916610135.2. Taxonomy (NCBI): domain Eukaryota; kingdom Metazoa; phylum Arthropoda; class Insecta; order Hymenoptera; family Melittidae; genus Macropis; species Macropis europaea. The sequence continues at coordinate 82,557 of CAKAJE020001738.1, read as the reverse complement.
ATCTAATCGGGTCTCTGCTTGCCCTACCCTAGAAGTTTAATAGTGCATTTTAGTCGCCATTTCATGCGCTTTGAGATGCCGCTTCGCCCAATACGCTATCTGAAATGGGAGCGACGTAAATTGAACAAATGTGATAGACTTTCCCTGAAATCTTATATTAAACAAAATATAAAATGATCTAATCGGGTCTCTGATTGCCCTATCATAGAAGATTAGTAGTGCATTTTACTCGCCATTCCACGCGCTTTAAGATGCCGCCTAGCCCAGTACGCTATCTGAAATATGAGCGACGTAAGTTGAACAAATGTGATAGAATTACGCTGCATTCTTATATTAACCGTAATATAAAATGATGTAATCGGGCCTCTGTTTGCCTTACCCTAGAAGTTTAATAGTGCATTATACTCGCCATTTCATGCGCTTCGAGATGCCGCTTAGCCCAATACGCTATCTGAAATAGGAGCGACATAAATTGAACAAATGTGATAGAATTTCGCTGAATTCTTAAATTAACCATAATAACAAATGATCTAATCGGGTCTCTGTTTGCCCTACCCTAGAAGTTTAACAGTGCATTTTACTCGCCATTTCATGCGCTTTGAGATGTCGCATAGCCCAATACGCTATCTGAAATAGGAGCGACGTAAATTGAACAAATGTGATAGAATTTCTGTGAATTCTTATATTAACCTCAATGTAAAATGATCTAATCGGGTCTCTGTTCGCCCTACCATAGAAGTCATATAGTGCGTTTCACTCGCCATTTCATGCGCTTTGAGATGCCGCTTAGACCATTACGCTATCTGAAATAGGAGCGACCTAAATTGAACGAATGTGATAGAATTTTGTTGAATTCTTAAATTAACCATAATATAAAATGATCGAATCGAGTCTCTGCTTGCCCTACCCTAGAAGTTTAATAGTGCATTTTACTCGTCATTTCATGCGCTTTGAGATGCACCTTTGCCCAATACGCTATCTGAAATAGGAGCGACGTAAATTGAACGAATGTGATAGAATTTCGCTCAATTCTTAAATTAACCATGATATAAAATGATCTAATCGGGTCTCTGTTTGCCGTACCCTAGAGCTTTAATAGTGCATTATACTCGCCATTTCATGCGCTTCGAGATGCCGCTTAGCCCAATTCGCTATCTGAAATAGGAGCGACATAAATTGAACAAATGTGATAGAATTTCGCGGAATTCTTAAATTAACCATAATATAAAATGATCTTATCGGGTCTCTGATTGCCCTATCATAGAAGTTTAATAGTGCATTTTACTCGCCATTCCACGCGCTTTAAGATGCCGCCTAGCCCAGTACGCTATCTGAAATACGAGCGACGTAAATTGAACAAGTGTGATAGAATTTTGCTGAATTCTTAAATTAACCATAATATAAAATGATCTAATCGGGTCTCTGTTCGCCCTACTATAGAAGTCTAATAGTGCATTTCACTCGCCATTTCACGCGCTTTAAGATGCCGCCGAGCCCAGTACGCTATCTGAAGTAGGAACGACGTAAATTGAACAAATGTGATAGAATTTCGCTGAATTCTTAAATTAACCATAGTAACAAATGATCTAATCGGGTCTCTGTACGCCCTACCATAGAAATCTAATAGTGCATTTTACCCGCCATTCCACGCGCTTTATGATGCCGCCTAGCCCAGTACGGTATCTGAAGTAGGAGCAACGTAAGTTGAACAAATGTGATAGAATTACGCTGAATTCTTATATTAACCGTAATATAAAATGATGTAATCGGGCCTCTGTTTGCCCTATCATAGAAGTTTAAGAGTGCATTTTACTCGCCATTTCATGCGCTTTGAGATGCCGCATAGCCCAATACGCTATCTGGAATAGGAGCGACGTAAATTGAACAAATGTGATAGAATTTCCCTGAATTCTTATATTAAGCTTAATGTAAAATGATCTAATCGTGTCTCTGTTCGCCCTACCATAGAAGTCTAATAGTGCATTTCACTCGCCATTTCATGCGCTTTGAGATGCCGCTTAGCACAATACGCTATTTGAAATAGGGGCGACGTAAATTGATCAAATGTGATAGAATTACGCTGAATTCTTAAATTAACCATAATATAAAATGATCTAATCGGGTCTCTGTTTGCCGTACCCTAGAACTTTAATAGTGCATTTTGCTCGTCATTTCATGCGCTTTGAGATGCCGCTTAGCCTAATACGCTATCTGAAATAGGAGCGATATAAGTTGAACAAATGTGATAGAATTTCGCTGAACTCTTTTATTAACCATAATGTAAAATGATCTAATCGGATCTCTGTTCGCCGTAGCCTAGAAATTTAATAGTGCATTTTATTCGCCATTTCATGCGCTTTGAGCTGCCGCTTAGCCCAATACGCTATCTGAAATAGGAACAACCTAAATTGAACGAATGTGATAGAATTTTGTTGAATTCTTAAATTAACCATAATATAAAATGATCTAATCGTGTCTCTGCTTGCCCTACCCTAGAAGTTTAATAGTGCATTTTACTCGTCAATTCATGCGCTTTGAGATGCCGCTATGCCCAATACGCTATCTGAAATAGGAGCGACGTAAGTTGAACAAATGTGATAGAATTTCCCTGAATTCTTATATTAACCTTAATGTAAAATGATCTAGTCGGGTCTCTGTTCGCCCTACCATAGAAGTCTAATAGTGCATTTCACTCGCCATTCCACGCGCTTTAAGATGCCGCCGAGCCCAGTACGGTATCTGAAATAGGAGCGACGTAAATTGAACAAATGTGATAGAATTTTGCTGAATTCTTAAATTAACCATAATATAAAATGATCTAATCGGATCTCTGTACGCCCTACCATAGAAATCTAATAGTGCATTTTACTCGCCATTTCCTGCGCTTTGAGATGCCGCTTAGCGCAATACGCTATCTGAAATATGAGCGACGCAAATTGAACAAATGTGATAGAATTTCCCTGAAATCTTATATTAAACAAAATATAAAATGATCTAATCGGGTCTCTGATTGCCCTATCATAGAAATTTAGGAGTGCATTTTACTCGCCATTTCATACGCTTTGAGATGCCGCTTAGCACTATACGCTATCTGAAATATGAGCGACGTAAATTGAACAAATGTGATACAATTTCGCTGAATTCTTATATTAACCTTAATGTAAAATGATCTAATCGGGTCTCTGTTCACCCGTCCCTAGAAGTTTAATGTTGCATTTCACTCGTCATTTCATGCGCCTCGAGATGCCGCCTAGCCCAATATGCTATCTGAAATAGGAGCGACCTAAATTGAACGAATGTGATAGAATTTTGCTGAATTCTTAAATTAACCATAATATAAAATGATCTAATCGAGTCTCTGCTTGCCCTACCCTAGAAGTTTAATAGTGCATTTTACCCGTCATTTCATGCGCTTTGAGATGCCGCTTAGCGAAATACGCTATCTGAAATAGGAGCGATATAAGTTGAACAAATGTGATAGAATTTCGCTGAACTCTTATATTAACCATAATGTAAAATGATCTAATCGGATCTCTGTTCGCCCTAGCGTAGAACTTTAATAGTGCATTTTATTCGTCATTTCATACGCTTTGAGATGCCGCTTTGCCCAATACGCTATCTGAAATAGGAGCGACGTAAATTGAACAAATGTGATAGAATTTCACTGAATTCTTATATTAACCAAAATATAAAATGATCTAATCGGGTCTCTGATTGCCCTAGCATTGAAGTTTAATAGTGCAATTTTACTCGCCATTCCGCGCGCTTTGAGATGCCTCATAGCCCAGTTCGCTACCTGAAATAGGAGCGACGTAAATTGAACAAATGTGATAGAATTTCGCTGAATTCTTATATTAACCAAAATATAAAATGATCTAATCGTGTCTCTGTTTGCCATATCCTAGAAGTTTAATAGTGCATTTCACTCGTCATTTCATGCGCTTTGAGATGCCGCTTAGGCCAATACGCTATCTGAAATAGGAGCGACGTAATTTGAACAAATGTGATAGAATTTCGCTTTATTCTTATATTAACCAAAATATAAAATGATCTAATCGGGTCTCTGATTGCCCTATCGTCGAAGTTTAATAGTGCATTTCACTCGCCATTCCACGCGCTTTAAGATGCCGTCTAGCGCAGTACGCTATCTTAAATAGGAGCGACGTAAATTGAACAAATGTGATAGAATTTCGCTGAATTCTTATATTAACCAAAATATAAAATGATCTAATCGTGTCTCTGTTTGCCTTATCCTAGAAGTTTAATAGTGCATTTCACTCGTCATTTCATGCGCTTTGAGATGCCGCTTAGGCCAATACGCTATCTGAAATAGGAGCGACGTAATTTGAACAAATGTGATAGAATTTCGCTTTATTCTTATATTAACCAAAATATAAAATGATCTAATCGGGTCTCTGATTGCCCTATCGTCGAAGTTTAATAGTGCATTTCACTCGCCATTCCACGCGCTTTAAGATGCCGTCTAGCGCAGTACGCTATCTTAAATAGGAGCGACGTAAATTGAACAAATGTGATAGAATTTTGCTGAATTCTTAAATTAACCATAATACAAAATGATCCAATCGGGTCTCTGTTTGCCCTACCCTAGAAGTATAAGAGTGCATTTTACTCGCCATTTCCTGCGCTTTGAGATGCCGCGTAGCGCAATACGCTACCTGAAATATGAGCGACGCAAACTGAACAAATGTGATAGAATTTCCCTGAAATCTTATATTAAACAAAATATATAATGATCTAATCGGGTCTCTGATTGCCCTACCATAGGAGTTTAATAGTGCATTTTACTCTCCATTCCACGCGCTTTAAGATGCCGCTCAGTCCAGTACGCTATCTGAAATCGGAGCGACGTAAATTGAACAAATGTGATAGAATTTTGCTGAATTCTTAAATTATCCATAATATAAAATGATCTAATCGGGTCTCTGTTTGTCCTACACTAGAAGTTTAATAGTGCATTTCTCTCGTAATTTCATGCGCTTTGAGCTGCCGCTTAGCCCAATACGCTATCTGGAATAGGAGCGACGTAAATTGAACCAATGTGATAGCATTTCGCTGAATTCTTTTATTAACCATAATGTAAAATGATCTAATCGGGTCTCTGTTTGTCCTACCCTAGAAGTTTAATAGTGCATTTCACTCGTAATTTCATGCGCTTTGAGATGCCGCTTAGCCCAATACGCTATCTGGAATAGGAGCGACGTAAATTGAACAAATGTGATAGAATTTCGCTGAATTCTTTTATTAACCATAATGTAAAATGATCTAATCGGGTCTCTGTTTGCCCTACCCTAGATGTTTAATAGTGCGTTTTACTCGGCATTTCATGCGCTTTGAGATGCCGCTTAGCCCAATACGCTATCTGTAATAGGAGCGACGTAAATTGAACAAATGTGATAGAATTTCGTTGAATTCTTAAATTAACCAAAATATAAAATGATCTAATCGGGTCTCTGATTGCCCTATCATAGAAGTTTCATAGTGCATTTCACTCATCATTTCATGCGCTTTAAGATGCCGCTTAGCCCAGTACGCTATCTGAAATAGGAGCGACGTAAGTTTAACAAATGTGATAGAATTACGCTGAATTCTTATATTAACCGTAATATAAAATGATCTAATCGGGACCCTGTTTGCCTTACCCTAGAAGTTTAATAGTGCATTTTACACGCCATTTCATGCGCTTTGAGATGCCGCTTAGCCCAACACACTGTCTGAAATAGGAGCGACGTAAATTGAACAAATGTGATAGAATTTCCCTGAATTCCTATATTAACCTTAATGTAAAATGATCTAATCGGGTCTCTGTTCGCCCTACCCTAGGAGTTTAATAGTGCATTTCACTCGTCATTTCATGCGCTTTGAGATGTCGCTTAGCCCTATAAGCTATCTGAAATAGGAGCGACGTAAATTGAATAAATGTGATAGACTTTCGCTGAATTCTTATATTAACCAAAATATAAAATGATCTAATCGGGTCTCTTATTGCCCTATCCTAGAAGCTTAATAGTGCATTTTAAACGCCTTTCCACGCGCTTTGAGATGCCGCCTAGCCCAGTACGCTATCTGAAATAGGAACGACGTAAATTGAACAAATGTGATAGAATTTCGCTGAATTCTTATATTAACCGTAATATAAAATGATCTAATCGGTTCTCTGTTCGCCCTACCCTAGAAGTTTAAGAGTGCCTTTCACTCGTCATTTCATGCGCTTTGAGATGCCGCTTAGCCCAATACGCTATCTGAAATAGGAGTGACGTAAATTGAACAACTGTGATAGAATTTCGCTGAATTCTTATATTAACCAAAATATAAAATGATCTAGTCGGGTCTCTGATTGCCCTATCATAGAAGTTTAATAGTGCATTTTGATCGCCATTCCACGCGCTTTAAGATGCCGCCTAACCCAGTACGCTATCTGAAATTGGAGCGACGTAAATTGAACAAATGTGACAGAATTTTGCTGACATCTTAAATTAACTATAATATAAAATGATCTAATCGGGTCTCTGTTTGCCCTACCCTACAAGTTTAGCAGTGCATTTTACTCGCCATTTCATGCGCTTTGAGATGCCGCTTAGCCCAATACGCTATCTGAAATAGGAGCGACGTAAATTGAACAATTGTGATAGAATTTCGCTGAATTCTTATATTAACCAAAATATAAAATGATCTAGTCGGGTCTCTGATTGCCCTATCATAGTAGTTTAATAGTGAATTTCACACGTCATTTCATGCGCTTTAAGATGCCGCCTAGCCCAGTACGCTATCTGAAATTGGAGCGACGTAAATTGAACAAATGTGATAGAATTTTGCTGACATCTTGAATTAACGATAATATAAAATGATCTAATCGGGTCCCTGTTTGCCCTACCCTAGAAGTTTAGCAGTGCATTTTACTCGCCATTTCATGCGCTTTGAGATGCCGCTTAGCCCAATACGCTATCTGAAATAGGAGCGACGTAAATTCAACAAATGTGATAGAATTTCCCTGAAATCTTATATTAAACAAAATATAAAATGATCTAAACGGGACTCTGATTGCCCTATCATAGAAGTTTAGAAGTGCATTTTACTCGCCCTTCCACGCGCTTTAAGATGCCGCCTAGCCCAGTACGCTATCTCAAATAGGAGCCACGTATGTTGAACAGATGTGATAGAATTACGCTGAATTCTTATATTAACCGTAATATAAAATGATCTAATCGGATCTCTGTTCGCCCTACCCTAGAAGATTACTAGTGCATTTCACTCGTCATTTCATGCGCTTTGAGATGCCGCTTAGCCCAACAAGCTATCTGAAATAGGAGCGACGTAAGTTGAACAAATGTGATAGAATTTCGCTGAATTCTTATATTAACCAAAATATAAGATGATCCAATCGGCTCTCTGATAGCCCTATCATAGAAGTTTAATAGTGCATTTTACCCGCCATTCCACGCGCTTTAAGATGCCGCCTAGCCCAGTACGCTATCTGAAATAGGAGCGACGTACGTTGAACAAATGTGATAGAATTTCCCTGAATTCTTATATTAACCTTAATGTAAAATGATCTAATCGGGCCTTTGTTCGCCCTACCCTAGAAGTTTAGCAGTGCATTTTACTCGCCATTTCATGCGCTTTGAGATGCCGCTTAGCCCAATACGATATCTGAAATAAGAGCGACGTAAATTGAACAACTGTGATAGAATTTCGCTGAATTCTTATATTAACCAAAATATAAAATGATCTAGTCGGGTCTCTGATTGCCCTATCATAGAAGTTTAATAGTGCATTTTGATCGCCATTCCACGCGCTTTAAGATGCCGCCTAACCCAGTACGCTATCTGAAATTGGAGCGACGTAAATTGAACAAATGTGACAGAATTTTGCTGACATCTTAAATTAACTATAATATAAAATGATCTAATCGGGTCTCTGTTTGCCCTACCCTACAAGTTTAGCAGTGCATTTTACTCGCCATTTCATGCGCTTTGAGATGCCGCTTAGCCCAATACGCTATCTGAAATAGGAGCGACGTAAATTGAACAATTGTGATAGAATTTCGCTAAATTCTTATATTAACCAAAATATAAAATGATCTAGTCGGGTCTCTGATTGCCCTATCATAGTAGTTTAATAGTGAATTTCACTCGTCATTTCATGCGCTTTAAGATGCCGCCTAGCCCAGTACGCTATCTGAAATTGGAGCGACGTAAATTGAACAAATGTGATAGAATTTTGCTGACATCTTGAATTAACGATAATATAAAATGATCTAATCGGGTCCCTGTTTGCCCTACCCTACAAGTTTAGCAGTGCATTTTACTCGCCATTTCATGCGCTTTGAGATGCCGCTTAGCCCAATACGCTATCTGAAATAGGAGCGACGTAAATTCAACAAATGTGATAGAATTTCCCTGAAATCTTATATTAAACAAAATATAAAATGATCTAAACGGGACTCTGATTGCCCTATCATAGAAGTTTAGAAGTGCATTTTACTCGCCCTTCCACGCGCTTTAAGATGCCGCCTAGCCCAGTACGCTATCTCAAATAGGAGCCACGTATGTTGAACAGATGTGATAGAATTACGCTGAATTCTTATATTAACCGTAATATAAAATGATCTAATCGGATCTCTGTTCGCCCTACCCTAGAAGATTACTAGTGCATTTCACTCGTTATTTCATGCGCTTTGAGATGCCGCTTAGCCCAATAAGCTATCTGAAATAGGAGCGACGTAAGTTGAACAAATGTGATAGAATTTCGCTGAATTCTTATATTAACCAAAATATAAGATGATCCAATCGGCTCTCTGATAGTCCTATCATAGAAGTTTAATAGTGCATTTTACCCGCCATTACACGCGCTTTAAGATGCCGCCTAGCCCAGTACGCTATCTGAAATAGGAGCGACGTACGTTGAACAAATGTGATAGAATTACGCTGAATTCATATATTAACCGTAATATAAAATTTTCTAATCGGGTCTCTGTTTGCCCTACCCTAGAAGTTTAATGGTGCACTTTGCTCGCCATTTCATGCGCTTTGAGATGGCCGTTAGCCCAATACGCTATCTGAAATAGGAGCGACGTAAATTGAACAAATGTGATAGAATTTCCCTGAATTCTTATGTTAACCTTAATGTAAAATGATCTAATCGGGTCTTTGTTCGCCCTACCCTAGAAGATGAATAGTGCATTTCACTCGTCATTTCATGCGCTTTGAGATGCCGCTTAGCCCAATAAGCTACCTGAATTAGGAGCGACGTAAATTGAACAAATGTGATAGACTTACGCTGAATTCTTATATTAACCGTATTATAAAATGATCTAATCGGGTCTCTGTTTGCCTTACCCTAGAAGATTAATAGTGCATTTTACTCGCCATTTCATGCGCTTTGAGATGCCGCTTAGCCCAATACGCTATCTGAAATAGGAGCGACGAAAATTGAACAAATGTGATAGAATTTCGTTGAATTCTTAAATTAACCAAAATATAAAATGATCTAATCGGGTCTCTGATTGCCCTATCATAGAAGTTTAATAGTGCATTTCACTCGTCATTTCATGCGCTTTGAGATGCCGCTAAGCACAATAAGCTGTCTGGAATAGCAGCGACGTAAATTGAACAAATGTGATATAATTACGCCAAATTCTTATATTTACCGTAATATAAAATGATCTAATCGGGTCTCTGTTTGCCTTATCCTAGAAGTTTAATAGGGCATTTTACTCTTCATTTCATGCGCTTTGAAATGCCGCTTAGCCCAATACGCTATCTGAAATAGGAGCGACGTAAATTGAACAAGTGTGATAGAGTTTCGCTGAATTCTTAAATTAACCATAATATAAAATCATCTTATCGGGTCTCTGTTTGCCCTACCGTAGAAGTTTAATAGTGCATTTTACTCGCCATTTCTTGCGCTTTAAGATGCCGCCGAGCCCAGTACGCTATCTGAAGTAGGAGCGGCGTAAGTTGAACAAATGTGATAGAATTACGCTGAATTCTTATATTAACCGTAATATAAAATGATCTAATCGGGTCTCTGATTGCCCTATCATAGCAGTTTAATAGTGCATTTTACTCGCCATTTCATGCGCTTTGAGATCCCGCTTAGCCCAATACGCTATCTGCAATAGGAGCGACGTATGTTGAACAAATGTGATAGAATTTCGCTGAATTCTTAAATTAACCATAACATAAAATGATATAATCGGGTCTCTGTCTGCCCTATCATAGAAGTTTAATAGTGCATTTCACTCGTCATTTCATGCGCTTTGAGATGCCGCCTAGCCCAGTACGCTATCTGAAATAGGAGCGACGTAAGTTGAACAAATGTGATAGAATTACTCTGAATTAATATATTAACCTTAATGTAAAATGATCTAATCGGGTCTTTGTTCGCCCTACCCTTGAAGTTTAATAGTGCACATTGCTCGCCATTTCATGCGCTTTAAGATGCCGCCTAGCCCAGTACGCTATCTGAAATAGGAGCGACGTATGTCGAACAAATGTGATAGAATTACGCTGAATCCTTATATTAACAGTAATATAAAATGATCTAATCGGGTCTCTGCTAGCCCTATCATAGAAGTTTAATAGTGCATTTTACCCCCCATTCCACGCGCTTTAAGATGCCGCCTAGCCTAGTACGCTATCTGAAATAGGAGCGACGTACGTTGAACAAATGTGATAGAATTACGCTGAATTCTTATATTAACCGTAATATAAAATGATCTAATCGGGTCTCTGATTGCCCTATCATAGAAGTTTAATAGTGCATTTTACTCGCCAATCCACGCGTTTTAAGATTCCGCCTAGCCCAGTATGCTATCTGAAATAGGAGCGACGTAAATTGAAAAAATGTGATAGAATTTGGCTGAATTCTTAAATTAACCATAATATAAAATGATCTAATCGGGTCTCTGTTTGCCCTACCCTAGAAGTTTAATAGTGTATTTTACTCGCCATTTCATGCGCTTTGAGGTGCCGCTTAGCCCAATACGCATCTGAAATAGGAGCGACGTAAGTTGAACAAATGTGATAGAATTTGGCTGAATTCGTAAATTAACCATAATATAATATGATCTAATCGGGTCTCTGTTTGCCCTACCCTATAAGTTTAATAGTGCATTTTACTCGCCATTTCATGCGCTTTGAGATGCCGCTTAGCCCAATACGCTATCTGAAATAGGAGCGACGTAAATTGAACAAATGTGATACAATTTGGCTGAATTCGTAAATTAACCATAATATAATATGATCTAATCGGGTCTCTGTTTGCCCTACCCTATAAGATTACTAGTGCATTTCACTCGTCATTTCATGCGCTTTGAGATGCCGCTTAGCCCAATAAGCTATCTGAAATAGGAGCGACGTAAGTTGAACAAATGTGATAGAATTTCGCTGAATTCTTATATTAACCAAAACATAAAATGATCTAATCGGGTCTCTGATAGCCCTATCATAGAAGTTTAATAGTGCATTTTACTCGCCATTTCACGCGCTTTAAGATGCCGCCTAGCCCAGTACGCTCTCTGAAATAGGAGCGACGTACGTTGAACAAATGTGATAGAATTACGCTGAATTCTTATATTAACCGTAATATAAAATTATCTAATCGGGTCTCTGTTTGCCCTACCCTAGAAGTTTAATGGTGCACGTTGCTCGCCATTTCATGCGCTTTGAGATGGCCGTTAGCCCAATACGCTATCTGAAATAGGAGCGACGTAAATTGAACAATTGTGATAGAATTTCGCTGAATTCTTATATTAACCAAAATATAAAATGATCTAGTCGGGTCTCTGATTGCCCTATCATAGAAGTTTAATAGTGCATTTTACTCGCCATTTCACGCGCTTTAAGATGCCGCCTAGCCCAGTACGCTATCTAAATTAGCAGCGACGTAAGTTGAACAAATGTGATAGAATTACGCTGAATTCTTATATTAAGCGTAATATAAAATAATCTAATCGGGTCTCTGTTTGCGTTATCCTAGAAGTTTAGTATTGCATTTTACTCGCCATTTCATGCGCTTTGAGATACCGCTTAGCCCAATACGCTATCTGTAATAGGAGCGACGTAAATTGAGCAAATGTGATAGAATTTTGCTGAATTCTTAAATTAACCATAATATAAAATGATCTAATCGCGTCACTGTTTGCCCTTCCCTAGAAGTTTAACAGTGCATTTCAGTCGTCATTCCATGCGCTTTGAGATGCCGCTAAGCCCAATAAGCTATCTGTAATAGGAGCGACGTAAATTTTACAAATGTGATAGAATTTCGTTGAATTCTTATATTAACCAATATATAAAATGATCTAATCGGGTCTCTGATTGCCCTATCATAGAAGTTTAATAGTGCATTATACTCGCCATTTCATGCGCTTCGAGATGCCGCTTAGCCCAATACGCTATCTGAAATAGGAGCGACGTAAGTTGAACAAATGTGATAGAATTTCGCTGAATTCTTTTATTAACCATAATGTAAAATGATCTGATCGGGTCTCTGTTCGCCCTAGCCTAGAAGTTTAAGAGTGCATTTTATTCGCCATTTCATGCGCTTTGAGATGCCGCTTAGCCGAATACGCTATCTGAAATAGGAGCGACGTTAATTGAACAAATGTGATAGAATTTTGCAGAAATCTTAAATTAACCATAATATAAAATGATCTAATCGGGTCTCTGCTTGCCCTACCCTAGAAGTTTAATAGTGCATTTTAGTCGCCATTTCATGCGCTTTGAGATGCCGCTTAGCCGAATACGCTATCTGAAATAGGAGCGACGTTAATTGAACAAATGCGATAGAATTTCCCTGAATTCTTATATTGACCTTAATGTAAAATGATCTAATCGTGTCTCTGTTCGCCCTACCATAGAAGTCTAATAGCGCATTTCACTCGCCATTTCATGCGCTTTGAGATGCCGCTTAGCACAATACGCTGTTTGAAATAGGGGCGACGTAAATTGAACAAATGTGATAGAATTACGCTGAATTCTTATATTATCCGTAATATAAAATGATCTAATCGGGTCTCTGTTTGCCTTATCCTAGAAGTTTAATAGTGCATTTTACTCGCCATTTCATGCGCTTTGAGATGCCGCATAGCCCAATACGCTATCTGAAATAGGAGCGACGTAAATTGAACAAATGTTATAGAATTTCGCTGAATTCTTAAATTAACCATAATATAAAATGATCTAATCGGGTCTCTGTTCGCCCTACCATAGAAGTCTAATAGTGCATTTCACTCGCCATTCCACGCGCTTTAAGATGCGGCCGAACCCAGTACGCTATCTGAAATAGGAGCGACGTAAATTGAACAAATGTGATAGAATTTTGCTGAAATCTTAAATTAACCATAATATAAAATGATCTAATCGGGTCTCTGCTTGCCCTACCCTAGAAGTTTAATAGTGCATTTTAGTCGCCATTTCATGCGCTTTGAGATGCCGCTTCGCCCAATACGCTATCTGAAATGGGAGCGACGTAAATTGAACAAATGTGATAGACTTTCCCTGAAATCTTATATTAAACAAAATATAAAATGATCTAATCGGGTCTCTGATTGCCCTATCATAGAAGATTAGTAGTGCATTTTACTCGCCATTCCACGCGCTTTAAGATGCCGCCTAGCCCAGTACGCTATCTGAAATATGAGCGACGTAAGTTGAACAAATGTGATAGAATTACGCTGCATTCTTATATTAACCGTAATATAAAATGATGTAATCGGGCCTCTGTTTGCCTTACCCTAGAAGTTTAATAGTGCATTATACTCGCCATTTCATGCGCTTCGAGATGCCGCTTAGCCCAATACGCTATCTGAAATAGGAGCGACATAAATTGAACAAATGTGATAGAATTTCGCTGAATTCTTAAATTAACCATAATAACAAATGATCTAATCGGGTCTCTGTTTGCCCTACCCTAGAAGTTTAACAGTGCATTTTACTCGCCATTTCATGCGCTTTGAGATGTCGCATAGCCCAATACGCTATCTGAAATAGGAGCGACGTAAATTGAACAAATGTGATAGAATTTCTGTGAATTCTTATATTAACCTCAATGTAAAATGATCTAATCGGGTCTCTGTTCGCCCTACCATAGAAGTCATATAGTGCGTTTCACTCGCCATTTCATGCGCTTTGAGATGCCGCTTAGACCAATACGCTATCTGAAATAGGAGCGACCTAAATTGAACGAATGTGATAGAATTTTGTTGAATTCTTAAATTAACCATAATATAAAATGATCGAATCGAGTCTCTGCTTGCCCTACCCTAGAAGTTTAATAGTGCATTTTACTCGTCATTTCATGCGCTTTGAGATGCACCTTTGCCCAATACGCTATCTGAAATAGGAGCGACGTAAATTGAACGAATGTGATAGAATTTCGCTCAATTCTTAAATTAACCATGATATAAAATGATCTAATCGGGTCTCTGTTTGCCGTACCCTAGAGCTTTAATAGTGCATTATACTCGCCATTTCATGCGCTTCGAGATGCCGCTTAGCCCAATACGCTATCTGAAATAGGAGCGACATAAATTGAACAAATGTGATAGAATTTCGCGGAATTCTTAAATTAACCATAATATAAAATGATCTTATCGGGTCTCTGATTGCCCTATCATAGAAGTTTAATAGTGCATTTTACTCGCCATTCCACGCGCTTTAAGATGCCGCCTAGCCCAGTACGCTATCTGAAATACGAGCGACGTAAATTGAACAAGTGTGATAGAATTTTGCTGAATTCTTAAATTAACCATAATATAAAATGATCTAATCGGGTCTCTGTTCGCCCTACTATAGAAGTCTAATAGTGCATTTCACTCGCCATTTCACGCGCTTTAAGATGCCGCCGAGCCCAGTACGCTATCTGAAGTAGGAACGACGTAAATTGAACAAATGTGATAGAATTTCGCTGAATTCTTAAATTAACCATAGTAACAAATGATCTAATCGGGTCTCTGTACGCCCTACCATAGAAATCTAATAGTGCATTTTACCCGCCATTCCACGCGCTTTATGATGCCGCCTAGCCCAGTACGGTATCTGAAGTAGGAGCAACGTAAGTTGAACAAATGTGATAGAATTACGCTGAATTCTTATATTAACCGTAATATAAAATGATGTAATCGGGCCTCTGTTTGCCCTATCATAGAAGTTTAATAGTGCATTTTACTCGCCATTTCATGCGCTTTGAGATGCCGCATAGCCCAATACGCTATCTGGAATAGGAGCGACGTAAATTGAACAAATGTGATAGAATTTCCCTGAATTCTTATATTAAGCTTAATGTAAAATGATCTAATCGTGTCTCTGTTCGCCCTACCATAGAAGTCTAATAGTGCATTTCACTCGCCATTTCATGCGCTTTGAGATGCCGCTTAGCACAATACGCTATTTGAAATAGGGGCGACGTAAATTGATCAAATGTGATAGAATTACGCTGAATTCTTAAATTAACCATAATATAAAATGATCTAATCGGGTCTCTGTTTGCCGTACCCTAGAACTTTAATAGTGCATTTTGCTCGTCATTTCATGCGCTTTGAGATGCCGCTTAGCCTAATACGCTATCTGAAATAGGAGCGATATAAGTTGAACAAATGTGATAGAATTTCGCTGAACTCTTTTATTAACCATAATGTAAAATGATCTAATCGGATCTCTGTTCGCCGTAGCCTAGAAATTTAATAGTGCATTTTATTCGCCATTTCATGCGCTTTGAGCTGCCGCTTAGCCCAATACGCTATCTGAAATAGGAACAACCTAAATTGAACGAATGTGATAGAATTTTGTTGAATTCTTAAATTAACCATAATATAAAATGATCTAATCGTGTCTCTGCTTGCCCTACCCTAGAAGTTTAATAGTGCATTTTACTCGTCAATTCATGCGCTTTGAGATGCCGCTATGCCCAATACGCTATCTGAAATAGGAGCGACGTAAGTTGAACAAATGTGATAGAATTTCCCTGAATTCTTATATTAACCTTAATGTAAAATGATCTAGTCGGGTCTCTGTTCGCCCTACCATAGAAGTCTAATAGTGCATTTCACTCGCCATTCCACGCGCTTTAAGATGCCGCCGAGCCCAGTACGGTATCTGAAATAGGAGCGACGTAAATTGAACAAATGTGATAGAATTTTGCTGAATTCTTAAATTAACCATAATATAAAATGATCTAATCGGGTCTCTGTACGCCCTACCATAGAAGTCTAATAGTGCATTTTACTCGCCATTTCCTGCGCTTTGAGATGCCGCTTAGCGCAATACGCTATCTGAAATATGAGCGACGCAAATTGAACAAATGTGATAGAATTTCCCTGAAATCTTATATTAAACAAAATATAAAATGATCTAATCGGGTCTCTGATTGCCCTATCATAGAAATTTAGGAGTGCATTTTACTCGCCATTTCATACGCTTTGAGATGCCGCTTAGCACTATACGCTATCTGAAATATGAGCGACGTAAATTGAACAAATGTGATACAATTTCGCTGAATTCTTATATTAACCTTAATGTAAAATGATCTAATCGGGTCTCTGTTCACCCGTCCCTAGAAGTTTAATGTTGCATTTCACTCGTCATTTCATGCGCCTCGAGATGCCGCCTAGCCCAATATGCTATCTGAAATAGGAGCGACCTAAATTGAACGAATGTGATAGAATTTTGCTGAATTCTTAAATTAACCATAATATAAAATGATCTAATCGAGTCTCTGCTTGCCCTACCCTAGAAGTTTAATAGTGCATTTTACCCGTCATTTCATGCGCTTTGAGATGCCGCTTAGCGAAATACGCTATCTGAAATAGGAGCGATATAAGTTGAACAAATGTGATAGAATTTCGCTGAACTCTTTTATTAACCATAATGTAAAATGATCTAATCGGATCTCTGTTCGCCCTAGCGTAGAACTTTAATAGTGCATTTTATTCGTCATTTCATACGCTTTGAGATGCCGCTTTGCCCAATACGCTATCTGAAATAGGAGCGACGTAAATTGAACAAATGTGATAGAATTTCACTGAATTCTTATATTAACCAAAATATAAAATGATCTAATCGGGTCTCTGATTGCCCTAGCATTGAAGTTTAATAGTGCAATTTTACTCGCCATTCCGCGCGCTTTGAGATGCCTCATAGCCCAGTTCGCTACCTGAAATAGGAGCGACGTAAATTGAACAAATGTGATAGAATTTCGCTGAATTCTTATATTAACCAAAATATAAAATGATCTAATCGTGTCTCTGTTTGCCTTATCCTAGAAGTTTAATAGTGCATTTCACTCGTCATTTCATGCGCTTTGAGATGCCGCTTAGCCCAATACGCTATCTGAAATAGGAGCGACGTAATTTGAACAAATGTGATAGAATTTCGCTTTATTCTTATATTAACCAAAATATAAAATGATCTAATCGGGTCTCTGATTGCCCTATCGTCGAAGTTTAATAGTGCATTTCACTCGCCATTCCACGCGCTTTAAGATGCCGTCTAGCGCAGTACGCTATCTTAAATAGGAGCGACGTAAATTGAACAAATGTGATAGAATTTTGCTGAATTCTTAAATTAACCATAATACAAAATGATCCAATCGGGTCTCTGTTTGCCCTACCCTAGAAGTATAAGAGTGCATTTTACTCGCCATTTCCTGCGCTTTGAGATGCCGCGTAGCGCAATACGCTACCTGAAATATGAGCGACGCAAACTGAACAAATCTGATAGAATTTCCCTGAAATCTTATATTAAACAAAATATATAATGATCTAATCGGGTCTCTGATTGCCCTACCATAGGAGTTTAATAGTGCATTTTACTCGCCATTCCACGCGCTTTAAGATGCCGCTCAGTCCAGTACGCTATCTGAAATCGGAGCGACGTAAATTGAACAAATGTGATAGAATTTTGCTGAATTCTTAAATTATCCATAATATAAAATGATCTAATCGGGTCTCTGTTTGTCCTACACTAGAAGTTTAATAGTGCATTTCTCTCGTAATTTCATGCGCTTTGAGCTGCCGCTTAGCCCAATACGCTATCTGGAATAGGAGCGACGTAAATTGAACCAATGTGATAGCATTTCGCTGAATTCTTTTATTAACCATAATGTAAAATGATCTAATCGGGTCTCTGTTTGTCCTACCCTAGAAGTTTAATAGTGCATTTCACTCGTAATTTCATGCGCTTTGAGATGCCGCTTAGCCCAATACGCTATCTGGAATAGGAGCGACGTAAATTGAACAAATGTGATAGAATTTCGCTGAATTCTTTTATTAACCATAATGTAAAATGATCTAATCGGGTCTCTGTTTGCCCTACCCTAGATGTTTAATAGTGCTTTTTACTCGGCATTTCATGCGCTTTGAGATGCCGCTTAGCCCAATACGCTATCTGTAATAGGAGCGACGTAAATTGAACAAATGTGATAGAATTTCGTTGAATTCTTAAATTAACCAAAATATAAAATGATCTAATCGGGTCTCTGATTGCCCTATCATAGAAGTTTCATAGTGCATTTCACTCATCATTTCATGCGCTTTAAGATGCCGCTTAGCCCAGTACGCTATCTGAAATAGGAGCGACGTAAGTTTAACAAATGTGATAGAATTACGCTGAATTCTTATATTAACCGTAATATAAAATGATCTAATCGGGACCCTGTTTGCCTTACCCTAGAAGTTTAATAGTGCATTTTACACGCCATTTCATGCGCTTTGAGATGCCGCTTAGCCCAACACACTGTCTGAAATAGGAGCGACGTAAATTGAACAAATGTGATAGAATTTCCCTGAATTCCTATATTAACCTTAATGTAAAATGATCTAATCGGGTCTCTGTTCGCCCTACCCTAGGAGTTTAATAGTGCATTTCACTCGTCATTTCATGCGCTTTGAGATGTCGCTTAGCCCTATAAGCTATCTGAAATAGGAGCGACGTAAATTGAATAAATGTGATAGAATTTCGCTGAATTCTTATATTAACCAAAATATAAAATGATCTAATCGGGTCTCTTATTGCCCTATCCTAGAAGCTTAATAGTGCATTTTAAACGCCTTTCCACGCGCTTTGAGATGCCGCCTAGCCCAGTACGCTATCTGAAATAGGAACGACGTAAATTGAACAAATGTGATAGAATTTCGCTGAATTCTTATATTAACCGTAATATAAAATGATCTAATCGGTTCTCTGTTCGCCCTACCCTAGAAGTTTAAGAGTGCCTTTCACTCGTCATTTCATGCGCTTTGAGATGCCGCTTAGCCCAATACGCTATCTGAAATAGGAGCGACGTAAGTTGAACAAATGTGATAGAATTTCCCTGAATTCTTATATTAACCTTAATGTAAAATGATCTAGTCGGGTCTCTGTTCGCCCTACCATAGAAGTCTAATAGTGCATTTCACTCGCCATTCCACGCGCTTTAAGATGCCGCCGAGCCCAGTACGGTATCTGAAATAGGAGCGACGTAAATTGAACAAATGTGATAGAATTTTGCTGAATTCTTAAATTAACCATAATATAAAATGATCTAATCGGGTCTCTGTACGCCCTACCATAGAAATCTAATAGTGCATTTTACTCGCCATTTCCTGCGCTTTGAGATGCCGCTTAGCGCAATACGCTATCTGAAATATGAGCGACGCAAATTGAACAAATGTGATAGAATTTCCCTGAAATCTTATATTAAACAAAATATAAAATGATCTAATCGGGTCTCTGATTGCCCTATCATAGAAATTTAGGAGTGCATTTTACTCGCCATTTCATACGCTTTGAGATGCCGCTTAGCACTATACGCTATCTGAAATATGAGCGACGTAAATTGAACAAATGTGATACAATTTCGCTGAATTCTTATATTAACCTTAATGTAAAATGATCTAATCGGGTCTCTGTTCACCCGTCCCTAGAAGTTTAATGTTGCATTTCACTCGTCATTTCATGCGCCTCGAGATGCCGCCTAGCCCAATATGCTATCTGAAATAGGAGCGACCTAAATTGAACGAATGTGATAGAATTTTGCTGAATTCTTAAATTAACCATAATATAAAATGATCTAATCGAGTCTCTGCTTGCCCTACCCTAGAAGTTTAATAGTGCATTTTACCCGTCATTTCATGCGCTTTGAGATGCCGCTTAGCGAAATACGCTATCTGAAATAGGAGCGATATAAGTTGAACAAATGTGATAGAATTTCGCTGAACTCTTTTATTAACCATAATGTAAAATGATCTAATCGGATCTCTGTTCGCCCTAGCGTAGAACTTTAATAGTGCATTTTATTCGTCATTTCATACGCTTTGAGATGCCGCTTTGCCCAATACGCTATCTGAAATAGGAGCGACGTAAATTGAACAAATGTGATAGAATTTCACTGAATTCTTATATTAACCAAAATATAAAATGATCTAATCGGGTCTCTGATTGCCCTAGCATTGAAGTTTAATAGTGCAATTTTACTCGCCATTCCGCGCGCTTTGAGATGCCTCATAGCCCAGTTCGCTACCTGAAATAGGAGCGACGTAAATTGAACAAATGTGATAGAATTTCGCTGAATTCTTATATTAACCAAAATATAAAATGATCTAATCGTGTCTCTGTTTGCCTTATCCTAGAAGTTTAATAGTGCATTTCACTCGTCATTTCATGCGCTTTGAGATGCCGCTTAGCCCAATACGCTATCTGAAATAGGAGCGACGTAAATTGAACAAATGTGATAGAATTTCGCTTTATTCTTATATTAACCAAAATATAAAATGATCTAATCGGGTCTCTGATTGCCCTATCGTCGAAGTTTAATAGTGCATTTCACTCGCCATTCCACGCGCTTTAAGATGCCGTCTAGCGCAGTACGCTATCTTAAATAGGAGCGACGTAAATTGAACAAATGTGATAGAATTTTGCTGAATTCTTAAATTAACCATAATACAAAATGATCCAATCGGGTCTCTGTTTGCCCTACCCTAGAAGTATAAGAGTGCATTTTACTCGCCATTTCCTGCGCTTTGAGATGCCGCGTAGCGCAATACGCTACCTGAAATATGAGCGACGCAAACTGAACAAATCTGATAGAATTTCCCTGAAATCTTATATTAAACAAAATATATAATGATCTAATCGGGTCTCTGATTGCCCTACCATAGGAGTTTAATAGTGCATTTTACTCGCCATTCCACGCGCTTTAAGATGCCGCTCAGTCCAGTACGCTATCTGAAATCGGAGCGACGTAAATTGAACAAATGTGATAGAATTTTGCTGAATTCTTAAATTATCCATAATATAAAATGATCTAATCGGGTCTCTGTTTGTCCTACACTAGAAGTTTAATAGTGCATTTCTCTCGTAATTTCATGCGCTTTGAGCTGCCGCTTAGCCCAATACGCTATCTGGAATAGGAGCGACGTAAATTGAACCAATGTGATAGCATTTCGCTGAATTCTTTTATTAACCATAATGTAAAATGATCTAATCGGGTCTCTGTTTGTCCTACCCTAGAAGTTTAATAGTGCATTTCACTCGTAATTTCATGCGCTTTGAGATGCCGCTTAGCCCAATACGCTATCTGGAATAGGAGCGACGTAAATTGAACAAATGTGATAGAATTTCGCTGAATTCTTTTATTAACCATAATGTAAAATGATCTAATCGGGTCTCTGTTTGCCCTACCCTAGATGTTTAATAGTGCGTTTTACTCGGCATTTCATGCGCTTTGAGATGCCGCTTAGCCCAATACGCTATCTGTAATAGGAGCGACGTAAATTGAACAAATGTGATAGAATTTCGTTGAATTCTTAAATTAACCAAAATATAAAATGATCTAATCGGGTCTCTGATTGCCCTATCATAGAAGTTTCATAGTGCATTTCACTCATCATTTCATGCGCTTTAAGATGCCGCTTAGCCCAGTACGCTATCTGAAATAGGAGCGACGTAAGTTTAACAAATGTGATAGAATTACGCTGAATTCTTATATTAACCGTAATATAAAATGATCTAATCGGGACCCTGTTTGCCTTACCCTAGAAGTTTAATAGTGCATTTTACTCGCCATTTCATGCGCTTTGAGATGCCGCTTAGCCCAACACACTGTCTGAAATAGGAGCGACGTAAATTGAACAAATGTGATAGAATTTCCCTGAATTCCTATATTAACCTTAATGTAAAATGATCTAATCGGGTCTCTGTTCGCCCTACCCTAGGAGTTTAATAGTGCATTTCACTCGTCATTTCATGCGCTTTGAGATGCCTGTTAGCCCTATAAGCTATCTGAAATAGGAGCGACGTAAATTGAATAAATGTGATAGAATTTCGCTGAATTCTTATATTAACCAAAATATAAAATGATCTAATCGGGTCTCTTATTGCCCTATCCTAGAAGCTTAATAGTGCATTTTAAACGCCTTTCCACGCGCTTTGAGATGCCGCCTAGCCCAGTACGCTATCTGAAATAGGAACGACGTAAATTGAACAAATGTGATAGAATTTCGCTGAATTCTTATATTAACCGTAATATAAAATGATCTAATCGGTTCTCTGTTCGCCCTACCCTAGAAGTTTAAGAGTGCCTTTCACTCGTCATTTCATGCGCTTTGAGATGCCGCTTAGCCCAATACGCTATCTGAAATAGGAGTGACGTAAATTGAACAACTGTGATAGAATTTCGCTGAATTCTTATATTAACCAAAATATAAAATGATCTAGTCGGGTCTCTGATTGCCCTATCATAGAAGTTTAATAGTGCATTTTGATCGCCATTCCCCGCGCTTTAAGATGCCGCCTAACCCAGTACGCTATCTGAAATTGGAGCGACGTAAATTGAACAAATGTGACAGAATTTTGCTGACATCTTAAATTAACTATAATATAAAATGATCTAATCGGGTCTCTGTTTGCCCTACCCTACAAGTTTAGCAGTGCATTTTACTCGCCATTTCATGCGCTTTGAGATGCCGCTTAGCCCAATACGCTATCTGAAATAGGAGCGACGTAAATTGAACAATTGTGATAGAATTTCGCTGAATTCTTATATTAACCAAAATATAAAATGATCTAGTCGGGTCTCTGATTGCCCTATCATAGTAGTTTAATAGTGAATTTCACACGTCATTTCATGCGCTTTAAGATGCCGCCTAGCCCAGTACGCTATCTGAAATTGGAGCGACGTAAATTGAACAAATGTGATAGAATTTTGCTGACATCTTGAATTAACGATAATATAAAATGATCTAATCGGGTCCCTGTTTGCCCTACCCTACAAGTTTAGCAGTGCATTTTACTCGCCATTTCATGCGCTTTGAGATGCCGCTTAGCCCAATACGCTATCTGAAATAGGAGCGACGTAAATTCAACAAATGTGATAGAATTTCCCTGAAATCTTATATTAAACAAAATATAAAATGATCTAAACGGGACTCTGATTGCCCTATCATAGAAGTTTAGAAGTGCATTTTACTCGCCCTTCCACGCGCTTTAAGATGCCGCCTAGCCCAGTACGCTATCTCAAATAGGAGCCACGTATGTTGAACAGATGTGATAGAATTACGCTGAATTCTTATATTAACCGTAATATAAAATGATCTAATCGGATCTCTGTTCGCCCTACCCTAGAAGATTACTAGTGCATTTCACTCGTCATTTCATGCGCTTTGAGATGCCGCTTAGCCCAACAAGCTATCTGAAATAGGAGCGACGTAAGTTGAACAAATGTGATAGAATTTCGCTGAATTCTTATATTAACCAAAATATAAGATGATCCAATCGGCTCTCTGATAGCCCTATCATAGAAGTTTAATAGTGCATTTTACCCGCCATTCCACGCGCTTTAAGATGCCGCCTAGCCCAGTACGCTATCTGAAATAGGAGCGACGTACGTTGAACAAATGTGATAGAATTTCCCTGAATTCTTATATTAACCTTAATGTAAAATGATCTAATCGGGCCTTTGTTCGCCCTACCCTAGAAGTTTAGCAGTGCATTTTACTCGCCATTTCATGCGCTTTGAGATGCCGCTTAGCCCAATACGATATCTGAAATAGGAGCGACGTAAATTGAACAACTGTGATAGAATTTCGCTGAATTCTTATATTAACCAAAATATAAAATGATCTAGTCGGGTCTCTGATTGCCCTATCATAGAAGTTTAATAGTGCATTTTGATCGCCATTCCACGCGCTTTAAGATGCCGCCTAACCCAGTACGCTATCTGAAATTGGAGCGACGTAAATTGAACAAATGTGACAGAATTTTGCTGACATCTTAAATTAACTATAATATAAAATGATCTAATCGGGTCTCTGTTTGCCCTACCCTACAAGTTTAGCAGTGCATTTTACTCGCCACTTCATGCGCTTTGAGATGCCGCTTAGCCCAATACGCTATCTGAAATAGGAGCGACGTAAATTGAACAATTGTGATAGAATTTCGCTAAATTCTTATATTAACCAAAATATAAAATGATCTAGTCGGGTCTCTGATTGCCCTATCATAGAAGTTTAATAGTGCATTTTGATCGCCATTCCACGCGCTTTAAGATGCCGCCTAACCCAGTACGCTATCTGAAATTGGAGCGACGTAAATTGAACAAATGTGACAGAATTTTGCTGACATCTTGAATTAACGATAATATAAAATGATCTAATCGGGTCCCTGTTTGCCCTACCCTACAAGTTTAGCAGTGCATTTTACTCGCCATTTCATGCGCTTTGAGATGCCGCTTAGCCCAATACGCTATCTGAAATAGGAGCGACGTAAATTCAACAAATGTGATAGAATTTCCCTGAAATCTTATATTAAACAAAATATAAAATGATCTAAACGGGACTCTGATTGCCCTATCATAGAAGTTTAGAAGTGCATTTTACTCGCCCTTCCACGCGCTTTAAGATGCCGCCTAGCCCAGTACGCTATCTCAAATAGGAGCCACGTATGTTGAACAGATGTGATAGAATTACGCTGAATTCTTATATTAACCGTAATATAAAATGATCTAATCGGATCTCTGTTCGCCCTACCCTAGAAGATTACTAGTGCATTTCACTCGTTATTTCATGCGCTTTGAGATGCCGCTTAGCCCAATAAGCTATCTGAAATAGGAGCGACGTAAGTTGAACAAATGTGATAGAATTTCGCTGAATTCTTATATTAACCAAAATATAAGATGATCCAATCGGCTCTCTGATAGTCCTATCATAGAAGTTTAATAGTGCATTTTACCCGCCATTCCACGCGCTTTAAGATGCCGCCTAGCCCAGTACGCTATCTGAAATAGGAGCGACGTACGTTGAACAAATGTGATAGAATTACGCTGAATTCATATATTAACCGTAATATAAAATTTTCTAATCGGGTCTCTGTTTGCCCTACCCTAGAAGTTTAATGGTGCACTTTGCTCGCCATTTCATGCGCTTTGAGATGGCCGTTAGCCCAATACGCTATCTGAAATAGGAGCGACGTAAATTGAACAAATGTGATAGAATTTCCCTGAATTCTTATGTTAACCTTAATGTAAAATGATCTAATCGGGTCTTTGTTCGCCCTACCCTAGAAGATGAATAGTGCATTTCACTCGTCATTTCATGCGCTTTGAGATGCCGCTTAGCCCAATAAGCTACCTGAATTAGGAGCGACGTAAATTGAACAAATGTGATAGACTTACGCTGAATTCTTATATTAACCGTATTATAAAATGATCTAATCGGGTCTCTGTTTGCCTTACCCTAGAAGATTAATAGTGCATTTTACTCGCCATTTCATGCGCTTTGAGATGCCGCTTAGCCCAATACGCTATCTGAAATAGGAGCGACGTAAATTGAACAAATGTGATAGAATTTCGTTGAATTCTTAAATTAACCAAAATATAAAATGATCTAATCGGGTCTCTGATTGCCCTATCATAGAAGTTTAATAGTGCATTTCACTCGTCATTTCATGCGCTTTGAGATGCCGCTAAGCACAATAAGCTGTCTGGAATAGCAGCGACGTAAATTGAACAAATGTGATATAATTACGCCAAATTCTTATATTTACCGTAATATAAAATGATCTAATCGGGTCTCTGTTTGCCTTATCCTAGAAGTTTAATAGGGCATTTTACTCTTCATTTCATGCGCTTTGAAATGCCGCTTAGCCCAATACGCTATCTGAAATAGGAGCGACGTAAATTGAACAAGTGTGATAGAGTTTCGCTGAATTCTTAAATTAACCATAATATAAAATCATCTTATCGGGTCTCTGTTTGCCCTACCGTAGAAGTTTAATAGTGCATTTTACTCGCCATTTCTTGCGCTTTAAGATGCCGCCGAGCCCAGTACGCTATCTGAAGTAGGAGCGGCGTAAGTTGAACAAATGTGATAGAATTACGCTGAATTCTTATATTAACCGTAATATAAAATGATCTAATCGGGTCTCTGATTGCCCTATCATAGCAGTTTAATAGTGCATTTTACTCGCCATTTCATGCGCTTTGAGATCCCGCTTAGCCCAATACGCTATCTGCAATAGGAGCGACGTATGTTGAACAAATGTGATAGAATTTCGCTGAATTCTTAAATTAACCATAACATAAAATGATATAATCGGGTCTCTGTCTGCCCTATCATAGAAGTTTAATAGTGCATTTCACTCGTCATTTCATGCGCTTTGAGATGCCGCCTAGCCCAGTACGCTATCTGAAATAGGAGCGACGTAAGTTGAACAAATGTGATAGAATTACTCTGAATTAATATATTAACCTTAATGTAAAATGATCTAATCGGGTCTTTGTTCGCCCTACCCTTGAAGTTTAATAGTGCACATTGCTCGCCATTTCATGCGCTTTAAGATGCCGCCTAGCCCAGTACGCTATCTGAAATAGGAGCGACGTATGTCGAACAAATGTGATAGAATTACGCTGAATCCTTATATTAACAGTAATATAAAATGATCTAATCGGGTCTCTGCTAGCCCTATCATAGAAGTTTAATAGTGCATTTTACCCCCCATTCCACGCGCTTTAAGATGCCGCCTAGCCCAGTACGCTATCTGAAATAGGAGCGACGTACGTTGAACAAATGTGATAGAATTACGCTGAATTCTTATATTAACCGTAATATAAAATGATCTAATCGGGTCTCTGATTGCCCTATCATAGCAGTTTAATAGTGCATTTTACTCGCCAATCCACGCGCTTTAAGATTCCGCCTAGCCCAGTATGCTATCTGAAATAGGAGCGACGTAAATTGAAAAAATGTGATAGAATTTGGCTGAATTCTTAAATTAACCATAATATAAAATGATCTAATCGGGTCTCTGTTTGCCCTACCCTAGAAGTTTAATAGTGTATTTTACTCGCCATTTCATGCGCTTTGAGGTGCCGCTTAGCCCAATACGCATCTGAAATAGGAGCGACGTAAGTTGAACAAATGTGATAGAATTTGGCTGAATTCGTAAATTAACCATAATATAATATGATCTAATCGGGTCTCTGTTTGCCCTACCCTATAAGTTTAATAGTGCATTTTACTCGCCATTTCATGCGCTTTGAGATGCCGCTTAGCCCAATACGCTATCTGAAATAGGAGCGACGTAAATTGAACAAATGTGATACAATTTGGCTGAATTCGTAAATTAACCATAATATAATATGATCTAATCGGGTCTCTGTTTGCCCTACCCTATAAGATTACTAGTGCATTTCACTCGTCATTTCATGCGCTTTGAGATGCCGCTTAGCCCAATAAGCTATCTGAAATAGGAGCGACGTAAGTTGAACAAATGTGATAGAATTTCGCTGAATTCTTATATTAACCAAAACATAAAATGATCTAATCGGGTCTCTGATAGCCCTATCATAGAAGTTTAATAGTGCATTTTACTCGCCATTTCACGCGCTTTAAGATGCCGCCTAGCCCAGTACGCTCTCTGAAATAGGAGCGACGTACGTTGAACAAATGTGATAGAATTACGCTGAATTCTTATATTAACCGTAATATAAAATTATCTAATCGGGTCTCTGTTTGCCCTACCCTAGAAGTTTAATGGTGCACGTTGCTCGCCATTTCATGCGCTTTGAGATGGCCGTTAGCCCAATACGCTATCTGAAATAGGAGCGACGTAAATTGAACAATTGTGATAGAATTTCGCTGAATTCTTATATTAACCAAAATATAAAATGATCTAGTCGGGTCTCTGATTGCCCTATCATAGAAGTTTAATAGTGCATTTAGCTCGCCTTTCCACACGCTTTAAGATGCCGCCTAGCCCAGTACGCTATCTGGAATTGGAGCGACGTAAATTGAACAAATGTGATAGAATTTCGCTGAATTCTTAAATTAACCATAACATAAAATGATCTAATCGGGTCTCTGTTTGCCCTACCCTAGAAGTTTAATAGTGCATTTTACTCGCCATTTCTTGCGCTTTGAAATGCCTCCTAGCCCAGTACGCTATCTGGAATAGGAGCGACGTACGTTGAACAAATGTGATGGAATTACGCAGAATTCTTATATTAACCGTAATATAAAATGAACGAATCGGGTCTCTGTTTGCCTTATCCTAGAAGTTTAATAGTGCATTTTACTCGCCATTTCATGCGCATTGAGATGCCGCTTAGCCCAATACGCTATCTGAAATATCAGCGACGTAAATTGAACAAATGTGATAGTATTTCGCTGAATTCTTCTATTAACAATAACGTAAAATGATCTGATCGGGTCTCTGTTCGCCCTAGCCTAGAAGTTTAATAGTGCATTTTATTCGCCACTTCATACGCTTTGAGATGCCGCTCAGCCGAATACGCTATCTGAAATAGGAGCGACGTAACTTGAACAAATGTGATACTATTTCCCTGAAATCTAATATTAAACAAAATATAAAATGATCTAATCGGGTCTCTGATTGCCCTATCATAGAAGATTAGTAGTGCATTTTACTCGCCATTCCACGCGCTTTAAGATGCCGCCTAGCCCAGTACGCTATCTGAAATAGGAGCGACGTAACTTGAACAAATGTGATAGAATTACGCTGAATTCTTATATTAACCGTAATATAAAATGATCTAATCGGGTCTCTGTTTGCCTTATCCTAGAAGTTTAATAGCGCATTTTACTCGCCATTTCATGCGCTTTGAGATGCCGCTTAGCCCAATACGCTATCTGGAATAGGAGCGACGTAAATTGAACAAATGTGATAGAATTTCGCTGAATTCTTAAATTAACCATAATATAAAATAATCTAATCGGGTCTCTGCTTGCCCTACCCTAGAAGTTTAATAGTGCATTTCACTCGTCACTTCATGCGCTTTGAGATGCCGCTAAGCCCAATAAGCTATCTGAAATAGGAGCGACGTAAATTGAACAAATGTGATAGAATTTCGCAGAATTCTTATGTTAACCAAAATATAAAATGATCTAATCTGATCTCTGTTCGCCATAGCCTAGAAGTTTAATAGTGCATTTTGTTCGCCATTTCATGCGCTTTGTGATGCCGCTTAGCCCAATACGCTATCTGATATAGGAGCGACGTAAATTGAACAAATGTGATAGAATTTCCCTGAAATCTTATATTAAACAAAATATAAAATGATCTAATCGGGTCTCTGATTGCTCTATCATAGAAGTTTAGTAGTGAATTTTGCTCGCCCTTCCACGCGCTTTAAGATGCCGCCTAGGTCAGTAGGCTATCTGAAATAGGAGCGACGTAAGATGAACAAATGTGATAGGATTTCGCTGAATTCTTAAATTAACCATAATATAAAATGATCTAATCGGGTCTCTGTTTGCCCTACCCTATAAGTTTAATAGTGCATTTTACTCGCCATTTCATGCGCTTTGAGATGCCGCTTAGCCCAATACGCTATCTGAAATAGGAGCGACGTAAATTGAACAAATGTGATACAATTTGGCTGAATTCGTAAATTAACCATAATATAATATGATCTAATCGGGTCTCTGTTTGCCCTACCCTATAAGATTACTAGTGCATTTCACTCGTCATTTCATGCGCTTTGAGATGCCGCTTAGCCCAATAAGCTATCTGAAATAGGAGCGACGTAAGTTGAACAAATGTGATAGAATTTCGCTGAATTCTTATATTAACCAAAACATAAAATGATCTAATCGGGTCTCTGATAGCCCTATCATAGAAGTTTAATAGTGCATTTTACTCGCCATTTCACGCGCTTTAAGATGCCGCCTAGCCCAGTACGCTCTCTGAAATAGGAGCGACGTACGTTGAACAAATGTGATAGAATTACGCTGAATTCTTATATTAACCGTAATATAAAATTATCTAATCGGGTCTCTGTTTGCCCTACCCTAGAAGTTTAATGGTGCACGTTGCTCGCCATTTCATGCGCTTTGAGATGGCCGTTAGCCCAATACGCTATCTGAAATAGGAGCGACGTAAATTGAACAATTGTGATAGAATTTCGCTGAATTCTTATATTAACCAAAATATAAAATGATCTAGTCGGGTCTCTGATTGCCCTATCATAGAAGTTTAATAGTGCATTTAGCTCGCCTTTCCACACGCTTTAAGATGCCGCCTAGCCCAGTACGCTATCTGGAATTGGAGCGACGTAAATTGAACAAATGTGATAGAATTTGGCTGAATTCTTAAATTAACCATAACATAAAATGATCTAATCGGGTCTCTGTTTGCCCTACCCTAGAAGTTTAATAGTGCATTTTACTCGCCATTTCTTGCGCTTTGAAATGCCTCCTAGCCCAGTACGCTATCTGGAATAGGAGCGACGTACGTTGAACAAATGTGATGGAATTACGCAGAATTCTTATATTAACCGTAATATAAAATGAACGAATCGGGTCTCTGTTTGCCTTATCCTAGAAGTTTAATAGTGCATTTTACTCGCCATTTCATGCGCATTGAGATGCCGCTTAGCCCAATACGCTATCTGAAATATCAGCGACGTAAATTGAACAAATGTGATAGTATTTCGCTGAATTCTTCTATTAACAATAACGTAAAATGATCTGATCGGGTCTCTGTTCGCCCTAGCCTAGAAGTTTAATAGTGCATTTTATTCGCCACTTCATACGCTTTGAGATGCCGCTCAGCCGAATACGCTATCTGAAATAGGAGCGACGTAAATTGAACAAATGTGATACTATTTCCCTGAAATCTAATATTAAACAAAATATAAAATGATCTAATCGGGTCTCTGATTGCCCTATCATAGAAGATTAGTAGTGCATTTTACTCGCCATTCCACGCGCTTTAAGATGCCGCCTAGCCCAGTACGCTATCTGAAATAGGAGCGACGTAACTTGAACAAATGTGATAGAATTACGCTGAATTCTTATATTAACCGTAATATAAAATGATCTAATCGGGTCTCTGTTTGCCTTATCCTAGAAGTTTAATAGCGCATTTTACTC
This sequence comes from Macropis europaea, assembly GCA_916610135.2. Taxonomy (NCBI): domain Eukaryota; kingdom Metazoa; phylum Arthropoda; class Insecta; order Hymenoptera; family Melittidae; genus Macropis; species Macropis europaea. Next base: position 51,173 of record CAKAJE020001738.1, on the reverse strand, counting down.
GCCATTTCATGCGCTTTGAGATGCCGCTTAGCCCAATACGCTATCTGGAATAGGAGCGACGTAAATTGAACAAATGTGATAGAATTTCGCTGAATTCTTAAATTAACCATAATATAAAATAATCTAATCGGGTCTCTGCTTGCCCTACCCTAGAAGTTTAATAGTGCATTTCACTCGTCACTTCATGCGCTTTGAGATGCCGCTTAGCACAATACGCTATTTGAAATAGGGGCGACGTAAATTGAACAAATGTGATAGAATTACGCTGAATTCTTATATTATCCGTAATATAAAATGATCTAATCGGGTCTCTGTTTGCCTTATCCTAGAAGTTTAATAGTGCATTTTACTCGCCATTTCATGCGCTTTGAGATGCCGCATAGCCCAATACGCTATCTGAAATAGGAGCGACGTAAATTGAACAAATGTTATAGAATTTCGCTGAATTCTTAAATTAACCATAATATAAAATGATCTAATCGGGTCTCTGTTCGCCCTACCATAGAAGTCTAATAGTGCATTTCACTCGCCATTCCACGCGCTTTAAGATGCCGCCTAGCCTAGTACGCTATCTGAAATAGGAGCGACGTACGTTGAACAAATGTGATAGAATTACGCTGAATTCTCATATTAACCGTAATATAAAATGATCGAATCGGGTCTCTGTTTGCCTTATCCTAGAAGTTTAATAGTGCATTTTACTCGCCATTTCATGCGCATTGAGATGCCGCTTAGCCCAATACGCTATCTGAAATATCAGCGACGTAAATTGAACAAATGTGAGAGACTTTCGCTGAATTCTTATATTAACCTTAATGTAAAGTGTTCTAATCGGGTCTCTGTTCGCCCTACCCTAGATGATTAATAGTGCATTTTACTCGCCAATCCACGCGCTTTAAGATTCCGCCTAGCCCAGTACGCTATCTGAAATAGGAGCGACGTAAATTGAACAAATGTGATAGAATTTCGCTGAATTCTTATATTAACCAAAATATAAAATGATCTAATCGGGTCGCTGTTTGCCCTACCCTAGAAGTTTAATCGTGCATTTTACACGCCATTTCATGCGCTTTGAGATGCCGCTTAGCCCAATACGCTATCTGAAATGGGAGCGACGTAAATTGAACAAATGTGATAGAATTTCGCTGAATTCTTATATTAACCAAAGTATAAAATGATCTAATCTGGTCTTTGATTGCCCAATCATAGAAGGTTGATAGTGCATTTTACTCGCCATTCCACACGCTTTAAGATGCCGCCTAGCCCAGTACGCTGTCTGAAATAGGAGCGACGTAAATTGAACAAATGTGATAGAATCTCCCTGAATACTTATATTAACCTTAATGTAAAATGATCTAATCGGGACTCTGTTCGCCCTACCCTAGAAGTTTCATAGTGCATTTCACTCGTCATTTCATGCGCTTTGAGATGCCGCTTAGCCCAATACGCTATCTGAAATACGAGCGACGTAAATTGAACAAATGTGATAGAATTTTGCTGAATTCTTAAATTAACCATAATATAAAATGATCTAATCGGGTCTCTGTTTGCCCTACCCTAGAAGTTTCATAGTGCATTTTAGTCGCCATATCATGCGCTTTGAGATCCGGCTTAGCCCAATACGGTATCTGAAATAGGAGCGACGTAAATTGAACAAATGTGATAGAATTTCCCTGAAATCTTATATTAATCAAAATATAAAATGATCTAATCGGGTCTCTGATTGCCCTATCATAGAAGATTAGTAGTGCATTTCACTCGCCATTCCACGCGCTTTAAGATGCCGCCTAGCCCAGTACGCTATCTGAAATAGGAGCGACGTAACTTGAACAAATGAGATAGAATTCGCTGAATTCTTAAATTAACCATAATATAAAATGATCCAATCGGGTCTCTGTTCGCCCTACCATAGAAGTCTAATAGTGCATTCTACTCGCCATTTCATGCGCCTTGAGATGCCGCTTAACCCAATACGCTATCTGAAATATGAGCGACGTAAATTGAACAAATGTGATAGAATTTCCCTGAAATCTTATATTAAACAAAATATAAAATGATCTAATCGGGTCTGTGAATGCCCTATCATAGAAGCTTGATAGTGCATTTTACTCGCCATTCCACGCGGTTTAAGATGCCGGCCAGCCCAGTACGCTATCTGAAATAGGAGCGACGTAATTTGAAGAAATGTGATAGAATTACGCTGAATTCTTATATTAACCGTAATATAAAATGATCTAATCGGGTCTCTGTTTGCCTTACCCTAGAAGTTTAATAGTGCATTTTACTCGCCATTTCATGCGCTTTGAGATGCCCTTATCCCAATACGCTATCTGGAATAGGAGCGACGTAAGTTGAACAAATGTGATAGAATTTCCCTGAATTCTTATATTAACCATAATGTAAAATGATTTAATCGTGTCTCTGTTCGCCCTACCATAGAAGTCTAATAGCGCATTTCACTCGCCATTTCATGCGCTTTGAGATGCCGCTTAGCACAATACGCTATTTGAAATAGGGGCGACGTAAATTGAACAAATGTGATAGAATTACGCTGAATTCTTATATTATCCGTAATATAAAATGATCTAATCGGGTCTCTGTTTGCCTTATCCTAGAAGTTTAATAGTGCATTTTACTCGCCATTTCATGCGCTTTGAGATGCCGCATAGCCCAATACGCTATCTGAAATAGGAGCGACGTAAATTGAACAAATGTTATAGAATTTCGCTGAATTCTTAAATTAACCATAATATAAAATGATCTAATCGGGTCTCTGTTCGCCCTACCATAGAAGTCTAATAGTGCATTTCACTCGCCATTCCACGCGCTTTAAGATGCGCCCGAACCCAGTACGCTATCTGAAATAGGAGCGACGTAAATTGAACAAATGTGATAGAATTTTGCTGAAATCTTAAATTAACCATAATATAAAATGATCTAATCGGGTCTCTGTTTGCCCTACCCTAGAAGTTTAACAGTGCATTTTACTCGCCATTTCATGCGCTTTGAGATGTCGCATAGCCCAATACGCTATCTGAAATAGGAGCGACGTAAATTGAACAAATGTGATAGAATTTCTGTGAATTCTTATATTAACCTCAATGTAAAATGATCTAATCGGGTCTCTGTTCGCCCTACCATAGAAGTCATATAGTGCATTTCACTCGCCATTTCATGCGCTTTGAGATGCCGCTTAGACCAATACGCTATCTGAAATAGGAGCGACCTAAATTGAACGAATGTGATAGAATTTTGTTGAATTCTTAAAGTAACCATAATATAAAATGATCTAATCGAGTCTCTGCTTGCCCTACCCTAGAAGTTTAATAGTGCATTTTACTCGTCATTTCATGCGCTTTGAGATGCCGCTTTGCCCAATACGCTATCTGAAATAGGAGCGACGTAAATTGAACAAATGTGATAGAATTTCTGTGAATTCTTATATTAACCTCAATGTAAAATGATCTAATCGGGTCTCTGTTCGCCCTACCATAGAAGTCATATAGTGCATTTCACTCGCCATTTCATGCGCTTTGAGATGCCGCTTAGACCAATACGCTATCTGAAATATGAGCGACGTAAGTTGAACAAATGTGATAGAATTACGCTGCATTCTTATATTAACCGTAATATAAAATGATGTAATCGGGCCTCTGTTTGCCTTACCCTAGAAGTTTAATAGTGCATTATACTCGCCATTTCATGCGCTTCGAGATGCCGCTTAGCCCAATACGCTATCTGAAATAGGAGCGACATAAATTGAACAAATGTGATAGAATTTCGCTGAATTCTTAAATTAACCATAATAACAAATGATCTAATCGGGTCTCTGTTTGCCCTACCCTAGAAGTTTAACAGTGCATTTTACTCGTCATTTCATGCGCTTTGAGATGCCACTTAGCCTAATACGCTATCTGAAATAGGAGCGACGTAAGTTGAAAAAATGTGATCGAGTTTCGCTGAATTCTTTTATGAACCATAATGTAAAATGATCTGATCGGGTCTCTGTTCGCCCTAGCCTAGAAGTTTAAGAGTGCATTTTATTCGCCATTTCATGCGCCTTGAGATGCCGCTTAGCCCAATACGCTATCTGAAAGAGGAGCGTCGTAAATTCAACAAATGTGATAGAATTTCCCTGAAATCTTATATTAAACAAAATATAAAATGATCTAATCGGGTCTCTGATTGCCCTATCATAAAAGTTTAGCAGTGCATGTTACTCGCCATTCCACGCGCTTTAAGATGCCGCCTAGCCCAGTACGCTATCTAAATTAGCAGCGACGTAAGTTGAACAAATGTGATAGAATTACGCTGAATTCTTATATTAAGCGTAATATAAAATAATATAATCGGGTCTCTGTTTGCGTTATCCTAGAAGTTTAGTATTGCATTTTACTCGCCATTTCATGCGCTTTGAGATACCGCTTAGCCCAATACGCTATCTGTAATAGGAGCGACGTAAATTGAGCAAATGTGATAGAATTTTGCTGAATTCTTAAATTAACCATAATATAAAATGATCTAATCGCGTCACTGTTTGCCCTTCCCTAGAAGTTTAACAGTGCATTTCACTCGTCATTCCATGCGCTTTGAGATGCCGCTAAGCCCAATAAGCTATCTGTAATAGGAGCGACGTAAATTTTACAAATGTGATAGAATTTCGTTGAATTCTTATATTAACCAATACATAAAATGATCTAATCGGGTCTCTGATTGCCCTATCATAGAAGTTTAATAGTGCACTTTACTCGCCATTCCACGCGTTTTAAGATGCCGCCTAGCCCAGTACGCTATCTGAAATAGGAACGACGTAAGTTGAACAAATGTGGTAGAATTACGCTGAATTCTTATATTAACCGTAATATAAAATGATCTAATCGGGTCGCTGTTTGCCTTATCCTAGAAGTATAATAGTGCATTATACTCGCCATTTCATGCGCTTTTAGATGCCGCTTAGCCCAGGACGCTATCTGAAATAGGAACGACGTAAATTGAACAAATGTGATAGAATTTTGTTGATTTCTTAAATTAACCATAATATAAAATGATCTAATCGGGTCTCTGTACGCCTTACCATAGAAATCTAATAGTGCATTTTACTCGCCATTTCATGCGCTTTGAGATGCCGCTTAGCCCAATACGCTATCTGAAATAGGAGCGACGTAAGTTGAACAAATGTGATAGAATTTCGCTGAGTTCTTTTATTAACCATAATGTAAAATGATCTGATCGGGTCTCTGTTCGCCCTAGCCTAGAAGTTTAAGAGTGCATTTTATTCGCCATTTCATGCGCTTTGAGATGCCGCTTAGCCGAATACGCTATCTGAAATAGGAGCGACGTAAATTGAACAAATGCGATAGAATTTCCCTGAAATCTTATATTAAACAAAATATAAAATGATCTAATCGGGTCTCTGGTTGCCCTATCATAGAAGTTTAGTAGTGCATTTTACTCGCCATTCCACGCGCTTTATGATGCCACCTAGCCCAGTACGGTATCTGAAATAGGAGCTACGTAAGTTGAACAAATGTGATAGAATTACGCTGAATTCTTATATTAACCGTAATATAAAATGATGTAATCGGGCCTCTGTTTGCCCTATCATAGAAGTTTGATAGTGCATTATACTCGCCATTTCATGTGCTTTAAGCTGCCGCATAGCCCAATACGCTATCTGGAATAGGAGCGACGTAAATTGAACAAATGTGATAGAATTTCCCTGAATTCTTATATTTACCTTAATGTAAAATGATCTAATCGTGTCTCTGTTCGCCCTACCATAGAAGTCTAATAGCGCATTTCACTCGCCATTTCATGCGCTTTGAGATGCCGCTTAGCACAATACGCTGTTTGAAATAGGGGCGACGTAAATTGAACAAATGTGATAGAATTACGCTGAATTCTTATATTATCCGTAATATAAAATGATCTAATCGGGTCTCTGTTTGCCTTATCCTAGAAGTTTAATAGTGCATTTTACTCGCCATTTCATGCGCTTTGAGATGCCGCATAGCCCAATACGCTATCTGAAATAGGAGCGACGTAAATTGAACAAATGTTATAGAATTTCGCTGAATTCTTAAATTAACCATAATATAAAATGATCTAATCGGGTCTCTGTTCGCCCTACCATAGAAGTCTAATAGTGCATTTCACTCGCCATTCCACGCGCTTTAAGATGCGGCCGAACCCAGTACGCTATCTGAAATAGGAGCGACGTAAATTGAACAAATGTGATAGAATTTTGCTGAAATCTTAAATTAACCATAATATAAAATGATCTAATCGGGTCTCTGCTTGCCCTACCCTAGAAGTTTAATAGTGCATTTTAGTCGCCATTTCATGCGCTTTGAGATGCCGCTTCGCCCAATACGCTATCTGAAATGGGAGCGACGTAAATTGAACAAATGTGATAGACTTTCCCTGAAATCTTATATTAAACAAAATATAAAATGATCTAATCGGGTCTCTGATTGCCCTATCATAGAAGCTTGATAGTGCATTTTACTCGCCATTCCACGCGGTTTAAGATGCCGGCCAGCCCAGTACGCTATCTGAAATAGGAGCGACGTAATTTGAAGAAATGTGATAGAATTACGCTGAATTCTTATATTAACCGTAATATAAAATGATCTAATCGGGTCTCTGTTTGCCTTACCCTAGAAGTTTAATAGTGCATTTTACTCGCCATTTCATGCGCTTCGACATGCCGCTTAACCCAACACGCTATCTGCAATAGGAGCGACGTAAATTGAACAAACGTTATAGAATTTTGCTGAATTCTTAAATTAACCAAAATATAAAATAATCTAATCGGGTCTCTGTTTGCTCTACCCTAGAAGTTTAATAGTGCATTTTAGTCGCCATTTCATGCGCTTTGAGGTGCCGCTTAACCCAATACGCTATCTGCAATAGGAGCGACGTAAATTGAACAAACGTGATAGAATTTTGCTGAATTCTTAAATTAACCATAATATAAAATGATGTAATCGGGTCTCTGTTTGCCCTACCCTAGGAGTTTAATAGTGCATTTTACTCGCCATTTCATGCGCTTTGAGATGCCGCTTAGCCCAATACGCTATCTGAAATATGAGCGACACGAATTGAACAAATGTGATAGAATTTCCCTGAAATCTTGTATTAAACAAAACATAAAATGATCTAATCGCGTCTCTGATTGCCCTATCATACAAGTTTAATAGTGCATTTTACTCGCCACTCCACGCGCTTTAGGATGCCGCATAGCCCAGTACGCTATCTGAAATAGGAGCGACGTAACTTGAACAAATGTGATAGAATTACGCTGCATTCTTATATTGACCGTAATATAAAATGATCTAACCGGGTATCTGTTTGCCTTATCCTAGAAGTTTAATAGTGCATTATACTCGCCATTTCATGCGCTTCGAGATGCTGCTTAGCTCAATACGCTATCTGAAATAGGAGCGTCGAAAGTTGAACAAATGTGATAGAATTTCGCTGAATTCTTAAATTAACCATAGTACAAAATGATCTAATCGGGTCTCTGTTTGCCCTACCCTAGAAGTTTAATAGTGCATTTTGCTCGCCATTTCATGCGCTTTGAGATGCCGCATAGCCCAATACGCTATCTGAAATAGGAGCGACGTAAATTGAACAAATGTGATAGAATATCGCTGAATTCTTAAATTAACTATAATATAAAATGATCTAATCGGGTCACTGATTGCCCTACCCTAGAAGTTTAATAGTGCATTTCACTCTTCATTTCATGCGCTTTGAGATGCCGCTTAGCCCAATACGCTATCGGAAATATGAGCGACGTAAATTGAACAAATGTGATAGAATTTCGCTGAATTCTTATATTAACAAAAATATAAAATGATCTAATCGGGTCTCTGTTTGCCCTACCCTAGAAGTTTAATAGTGCATTTTGCTCGCCATTTCATGCGCTTTGAGATGCCGCTTAGCCCAATACGCTATCTGAAATAGGAGCGACGTAAATTGAACAAATGTGATAGAATTTCGCTGAATTCTTATATTAACCATAATATAAAATGATCTAATCGGGTCTCTGTTTGCACTACCCTAGAAGTTTAATAGTGCATTCTACTCGCAATTTCATGCGCTTTGAGGTGCCGCTTAACCCAATACGCTATCTGCAATAGGAGCGACGGAAATTGAACAAATGTGATAGAATATCGCTGAATTCTTAAATTAACTATAATATAAAATGATCTAATCGGGTCACTGATTGCCCTACCCTAGAAGTTTAATAGTGCATTTTACGCGCCATTTCATGCGCTTTGAGATGCCGCTTAGCCCAATACGCTATCGGAAATATGAGCGACGTAAATTAAACAAATGTGATAGAATTTCGCTGAATTCTTATATTAACAAAAATATAAAATGATCTAATCGGGTCTCTGTTTGCCTTATCCTAGAAGTTTAGTATTGCATTTTACTCGCCATTCCACGCGCTTTAAGATGCCGGCCAGCCCAGTACGCTATCTGAAATAGGGGCGACGTAATTTGAAGAAATGTGATAGAATTTCCGTGAATTCTTATATAAACCTTAATGTAAAATGATCCAATCGGGTCTCTGTTCGCCCTACCATAGAAGTCTAATAGTGCATTTCACTCGCCATTTCATGCGCTTTGAGGTGCCGCTTAGCCCAATACGCTATCTGAAATAGGAGCAACGGAAGTTGAACAATTGTGATAGAATTTCGCTGAATTATTTTATTAACCAGAATGTAAAATGATCTAATCGGGTCTCTGTTCGCCCTAGCCTAGAAGTTTAATAGTGCATTTTATTCGCCATTTCACGCGCTTTATGATGCCGCCTAGCCCAGTACGCTATCCGAAATAGGAGCGACGTAAATCGAACAAATGTGATAGAATTTCCCTGAAATCTTATATTAAACAAAATATAAAATGATCTAATCGGGTCTCTGATTGCACTATCATAGAAGTTTGGTAGTGCATTTTACTCGCCATTCCACGCGCTTTAAGATGCCGCCTAGCCCAGTACGCTATCTGAAATAGGAGCGACGTAACTTGAACGAATGTGATGGAATTACGCTGCATTCTTATATTAACCGTAATATAAAATGATCTAATCGGGTATCTGTTTGCCTTATCCTAGAAGTTTAATAGTGCATTATACTCGCCATTTCATGCGCTTCGAGATGCCGCTTAGCTCAATACGCTATCTGAAATACGAGCGACGAAAGTTGAACAAATGTGATCGAATTTCGCTGAATTATTTTATTAACCAGAATGTAAAATGATCTAATCTGGTCTCTGTTCGCCCTACCATAGAAGTCTTATAGTGCATTTCACTCGCCATTTCATGCGCTTTGAGATGCCGCTTATCCCAATACGCTATCTGAAATAGGAGCGACCTAAATTGAACGAATGTGATAGAATTTTGCTGAATTCTTAAATTAACCACAATATAAAATGATCTAATCGGGTCTCTGTTTGCCTTATCCTAGAAGTTTAATAGCGCATTTTACTCGCCATTTCATGCGCTTTGAGATTCCGCTTAGCCCAATACGCTATCTGAAATATGAGCGACACGAATTGAACAAATGTGATAGAATTTCCCTGAAATCTTGTATTAAACAAAATATAAAATGATCTAATCGCGTCTCTGATTGCCCTATCATACAAGTTTAATAGTGCATTTTACTCGCCATTCCACGCGCTTTCAGATGCCGCCTAGCCCAGTACGCTATCTGAAATAGGAGCGACGTAAATTCAACAAATGTGATAGAATCTTTCTGAATTCTTAAATTAACCATAATATAAAATGATCTAATCGGGTCTCTGATTGCCCTATCATAGAAGTTTAATAGTGCATTTTACTCGCCATTCCACGCGCTTTAAGATGCCGCCTAGCCCAGTACGCTATCTGAAATAGGAGCGACGTAAGTTGAACAAATGTGATAGAATTACGCTGAATTCTTATATTAACCGTAATATAAAATGATCTAATCGGGTCTCTGTTTGCCTTATCCTAGAAGTTTGATAGTGCATTTTACTCGCCATTTCATGCGCTTTGAGATGCCGCTTAGCCCAATACGCTATCTGAAATAGGAGCGACGTAAATTGAACAAATGTGATAGAATTTTGCTGAATGCTTAAATTAACCACAATATAAAATGATCTAATCGGGTCTCTGTTTGCCCTACCCTAGTAGTTTAATTGTGCATTTTACTCGCCATTTCATGCGCTTTGAGATGCCGCTTAGCCCAATACGCTATCTGGAATAGGAGCGACGTAAATTGATCAAATGTGATAGAATTTCCCTGAATTCTTATATTAACCTTAATGTAAAATGATCTAATCGGGTCTCTGTTCGCCCTACCATAGAAGTCTAATAGTGCATTTCACTCACCATTCCACGCGTTTTAAGATGCCGCCGAGCCCAGTACGGTATCTGAAATAGGAGCGACGTAAATTGAACAAATGTGATAGAATTTTGCTGAATTCTTAAATTAACCATAATATAAAATGATCTAATCGGGTCTCTGTACGCCCTACCATAGAAATCTAATAGTGCATTTTACTCGCCATTTCATGCGCTTTGAGATGCCGCATAGCCCAATACGCTATCTGAAATAGGAGCGACGTAAGTTGAACAAATGTGATAGAATTTCGCTGAGTTCTTTTATTAACCATAATGTAAAATGATCTGATGGGGTCTCTGTTCGCCCTAGTCTAGAAGTTTAAGAGTGCATTTTATTCGCCATTTCATTCGCCTTGAGATGCCGCTTAGCCGAATACGCTATCTGAAATAGGAGCGACGTAAATTGACCAAATGCGATAGAATTTCACTGAATTCTTAAATTAACCATAATATAAAATGATCTAATCGGGTCTCTGTTTGACCTACCCTAGAAGTTTAATAGTGCATTTTGCTCGCCATTTCATGTGCTTTGAGATGCCCCATAGCCCAATACGCTATATGTAATAGGAGCGACGTAAATTGAACAAATGTGATAGAATTTCCCTGAATTCTTATATTAACCTTAATGTAAAATGATCTAATCGGGTCTCTGTTCGCCCTACCATAGAAGTCTAATAGTGCATTTCACTCGCCATTTCATGCGCTTTGAGATGCCGCTTAGCACAATACGCTATTTGAAATAGGGGCGACGTAAATTGGACAAATGTGATAGAATTACGCTGAATTCTTATATTAACCGTAATATAAAATGATCTAATCGGTTCTCTGTTTGCCTTATCCTAGAAGTTTAATAGTGCATTTTACTCGCCATTTCATGCGCTTTGAGATGCCGCTTAGCCCAATACGATATCTGAAATAGGAGCGACGTAAATTGAACAAATGTGATAGAATTTCGCTGAATTCATAAATTAACCATAATATAAAATGATCTAATCGGGTCTCTGTTCGCCCTACCATAGAAGTCTAATAGTGCATTTCACTCGCCATTCCACGCGCTTTAAGATGCGGCCGAACCCAGTACGCTATCTGAAATAGGAGCGACGTAAATTGAACAAATGTGATAGAATTTCGCTGCATTGTTTTATTAACCATAATGTAAAATGAACTGCTCGGGTCTCTGTTCGCCCTAGCCTAGAAGTTTAATAGTGCATTTCACTCGTCATTCCATGCGCTTTGAGATGCCGCTGAGCCCAATAAGCTATCTGTAATAGGAGCGATGGAAATTGAACAAATGTGATAGAATTTCGCTGAATTCTTATATTAACCAAAATATAAAATGATCTAATCGGGTCTCTGATTGCCCTATCATAGAATTTTAATAGTGCATTCTACTCGCCATTCAACCCGCTTTAAGATGCCGCCTAGCCCAGTACGCTATCTGAAATAGGAGCGACGTAAATTGAACAAATGTGATAGAATTTTGCAGAATTCTTAAATTAACCATAATATAAAATGATCTAAACGGGTCTCTGATTGCCTTATCATAGAATTTTAATAGTGCATTTTACTCGCCATTCCACGCGCTTTAAGATGCCACCTAGCCCAGTACGCTATCTGAAATAGGAGCGACGTAAATTGAGCAAATGTGATAGAATTTTTATGAATTCTTAAATTAACCATAATATAAAATGATCTAATCGGGTCTCTGTTTGCCCGACCCTAGAAGTTTAATAGTGCATTCCACTCGTCATTTCATGCGCTTTGAGATGCCCCTAAGCCCAATAAGCTATCTGTAATAGGACCGACGTAAATTTAACAAATGTGATAGAATTTCGTTGAATTCTTATACTAACCAATATATAAAATGATCTAATCAGGTCTCTGATTGCCCTATCATAGAAGTTTAATAGTGCATTTTACTCGCCATTCCACGCGCTTCAAGATACCGCCTAGCCCAGTACGCTATCTGAAATAGGAACGACGTAAGTTGAACAAATGTGATAGAATTTCGTTGAATTCTTAAATTAACCATAGTACAAAATGATCTAATCGGGTCTCTGTTTGCCCTACCCTAGAAGTTTAATAGTGCATTATACTCGCCATTTCATGCGCTTTGAGATGCCGCTTAGCCCAATACGCTATCTGAAATAGGAGCGACGTAAGTTGAACAAATGTGCTAGAATTTCGTAGAATTCTCATATTAACCAAAATATAAAATGATCTAATCTGGTCTATGTTCGCCCTAGCCTAGAAGTTTAATAGTGCATTTTGTTCGCCATTTCATGCGCTTTGGGATGTCGCTAAGCCCAATAAGCTGTCTGAAATAGGAGCGACGTAAATTGAACAAATGTGATAGAGTTTCGCTGAATTCTTATATTAAACAAAATATAAAATGATCTAATCGGGTCTCTGTTTGCCCTACCCTAGAAGATTAATCGTGCATTTTACACGCCATTTCATGCGCTTTGAGATGCCGCTTAGCCCAATACGCTATCTGAAATAGGAGCGACGTAAATTGAACAAATGTGATAGAATTTCGCTGAATTCTTAAATTAACCATAATATAAAATGATCTAATCGGGTCCCTGTTTACCCTACCCTTGAAGTTTAATAGTGCATTTCACTCGTCATATCATGCAATTTGAGATGCCGCTTAGCCCAATACGCTATCTGAAATAGGAGCGACGTAAATTGAACAAATGTGATAGAATCTCGCTGAATACTTATATTAACCTTAATGTAAAATGATCTAATCGGGTCTCTGTTCGCCCTACCATAGAAGTCTAATAGTGCATTTCACTCGCCATTTCATGCACTTTGAGATGCCGCTTATCCCAATACGCTATCTGAAATAGGAGCGACCTAAATTGAACGAATGTGATAGAATTTTGCTGAATTCTTAAATTAACCACAATATAAAATGATCTGATCGGGTCTGTGTTCGCCCTAGTCTAGAAGTTGAGCAGTGCATTTTACTCGCCATTCCACGCGCTTTAAGATGGCGCCTAGCCCAGTACGCTATCTGAAATAGGAGCGACGTAAGTTGAACAAATGTGATAGAATTTTGCTGAATTCTTAAATTAACCATAATATAAAATGATCTAATCGGGTCTCTGTTTGCCCTAACCTAGAAGTTTAATAGTGCATTTCACTCGTCACTTCATGCGCTTTGAGATGCCGCTAAGCCCAATAAGCTATCTGAAATAGGAGCGACGTAAATTGAACAAATGTGATAGAATTTCGCTGAATTCTTACATTAACCATAATGTAAAATGATATAATCGGGTCTCTGTTTGCCCTACCCTAGAAGTTTAATAGTGCATTTCACACGTCACTTCATGCGCTTTGAGATGCCGCTAAGCACAATAAGCTATCTGTAATAGGAGCGACGTAAATTGAACAAATGTGATAGAATTTCCCTGAAATCTTATATTAAACAAAATATAAAATGATCTAATCGGGTCTCTGATTGCAATATCATAGAAGTTTAACAGTGCATTTCACTCGCCATTTCATGCGCTTTGACATGCCGCTTAGCCCAATAAGCTATCTGAAATAGGAGCGACGTAAATTGAACAAATGTGATAGAATTTCCATGAAATCTTATATTAAACATAATATAAAATGAGCTAATCGGGTCTCTGATTGCCCTATCATAAAAGTTGAGCTGTGCATTTTAGTCGCCATTCCACGCGCTTTAAGATGGCGCCTAGCCCAGTACGCTATCTGAAATAGGAGCGACGTAAGTTGAACAAATGTGATAGAATTACGCTGAATTCTTATATTAACCGTAATATAAAATGATCTAATCGGGTCTCTGTTTGCCTTATCCTAGAAGTTTAATAGTGCATTTTACTCGCCATTTCATGCACTTTGAAATGCCGCTTAGCCCAATACGCTATCAGAAATAGGAGCGACGTAAATTGAACAAATGTGATAGAATTTCCGTGAAATCTTATATTAACCTTAATGTAAAATGATCTAATCGGGTCTCTGTTCGCCCTACCATAGAAGTCTAATAGTGCATTTCACTCGCCATTTCATGCACTTTGAGATGCCGCCTAGCCCAGTACGCTATCTGAAATAGGAACTACGTAAGTTGAACAAATGTGACAGAATTACGCTGAATTCTTATATTTACCGTAATATAAAATGATCTAACCGGGTCTCTGTTTGCCTTATCCTAGAAGTTTAACAGTGCATTTTACTCGTCATTTCATGCGCTTTGAGATGCCGCATAGCCCAATACGCTATCTGACATAGGAGCGACGTAAATTGAATAAATGTGATAGAATTTCGCTGAATTCTTAAATTAACCATAATATAAAATGATCTAATGGGGTCTCTGATTGCCCTACCCTAGAAGATTAATAGTGCGTTTCACTCGCCATTTCATGCGCTTTGAGATGCCGCTTAGCGCAATAAGCTATCTGAAATATCACCGACGTAAATTGAACAAATGTGAGAGAATCTCGCTGAATTCTTATATTAACCTTAATGTAAAATGTTCTAATCGGGTCTCTGTTCGCCCTACCCAAGAAGATTAATAGTGCATTTCACTCGTCATTTCATGCGCCTTGAGATGCCGCTTAGCCCAGTACGCTATCTGAAATAGGAGCGATGTAAATTGAACAAATGTGATAGATTTTCGAAGAATTCTTGAATTAACCATAATATAAAATGATCTAATCAGGTCTCTGTTCGCCCTAGCCTAGAAGTTTAATAGTGCATTTTATTCGCCATTTCATGCGCTTTGAGATGCCGCTTAGCCCAATACGCTATCTGAAATAGGAGCGACGTAAATTGAACAAATGTGATAGAATTACGCTGAATTCTTATATTAACCGTAATATAAAATGATCTAATCGGGTCTCTGTTGGCCTTACCCTAGAAGTTTAATAGTGCATTTTACTCGCCATTTCATGCACTTTGAAATGCCGCTTAGCCCAATACGCTATCAGAAATAGGAGCGACGTAAATTGAACAAATGTGATAGAATTTCCGTGAAATCTTATATTAACCTTAATGTAAAATGATCTAATCGGGTCTCTGTTCGCCCTACCATAGAAGTCTAATAGTGCATTTCACTCGCCATTTCATGCACTTTGAGATGCCGCCTAGCCCAGTACGCTATCTGAAATAGGAGCTACGTAACTTGAACAAATGTGACAGAATTACGCTGAATTCTTATATTAACCCTAACATAAAATGATCTAATCGGGTCTCTGTTTGCCTTATCCTAGAAGTTTAATAGTGCATTTTACTCGCCATTTCATGCGCTTTGAGATGCCGCTTAGCCCAATACGCTATCTGGAATAGGAGCGACGTAAATTGATCAAATGTGATAGAATTTCCCTGAATTCTTATATTAACCTTAATGTAAAATGATCTAATCGGGTCTCTGTTCGCCCTACCATAGAAGTCTAATAGTGCATTTCACTCACCATTCCACGCGTTTTAAGATGCCGCCGAGCCCAGTACGGTATCTGAAATAGGAGCGACGTAAATTGAACAAATGTGATAGAATTTCGCTGAATTCTTAAATTAACCATAATATAAAATGATCTAATCGGGTCTCTGTTCGCCCTACCATAGAAGTCTAATAGTGCATTTCACTCGCCATTCCACGCGCTTTAAGATGCGGCCGAACCCAGTACGCTATCTGAAATAGGAGCGACGTAAATTGAACAAATGTGATAGAATTTTGCTCAATTCATAAATTAACCATAATATAAAATGATTTAATCGGGTCTCTGTTCGCCCTACCGTAGAAGTCTAATAGTGCATTTTACTCGCCATTTCATGCTCTTTGAGATGCCGCGTAGCCCAATACGCTATCTGAAATAGGAGCGACGTAAGTTGAACAAATGTGATAGAATTTCGCTGAATTCTTTTATTAACCATAATGTAAAATGATCTGATCGGGTCTCTGTTCGCCATATCCTAGAAGTTAAAGAGTGCATTTCATTCGCAATTTCATGCGCTTTGAGATGCCGCTTAGCCGAATACGCTATCTGAATTAGGAGCGACGTAAATTGAACAAATGTGATACAAATTCCCTGAAATCTGATATTATACAAAATATAAAATGATCTAATCGGGTCCCTGATTGCCCTATCATACAAGTTTAGTAGTGCATTTTACTCGCCATTCCACGCGCTTTAAGATGCCGCCTAGCCCAGTACGCTATCGGAAATAGGAGCGACGTAAATTGAACAAATGTGATAGATTTTCCCTGAATTCTTATATTAACATTAATGTGAAATGATCTAATCGGGTCTCCGTTCGCCCTATCCTAGAAGTTTAATAGTGCATTTCACTCGTCATTTCATGCGCTTTGAGATGCCGCTTAGCCCAATAAGCTATCTGAAATAGGAGAGACGTAAATTGAAAAAATGTGATAGGATTTCGCTGAATTCTTAAATTAACTATAATATAAAATGATCTAATCGGGTCACTGATTGCCCTACCCTAGAAGTTTAATAGTGTATTTTACTCGCCATTGCATGCGCTTTGAGATGCCGCTTAGCCCAATACGCTATCTGAAATAAAAGCGACGAAAGTTGAACAAATGTGATAGAATTTCGCTGAATTCTTAAATTAACCAGAATGTAAAATGATCTAATCTGGTCTCTGTTCGCCCTAGCCTAGAAGTTTAATAGTGCATTTTGCTCGCCATTTCATGCGCTTTGAGATGCCGCTGAGCCCGGTACGCTATTTGAAATAGGAGCGACTTAAATTGAACAAATGTGATAGAATTTCGCTGAATTGTTTTATTAACCATAATGTAAAATGAACTGCTCGGGTCTCTGTTCGCCCTAGCCTAGAAGTTTAATAGTGCATTTCACTCGTCATTCCATGCGCTTTGAGATGCCGCTGAGCCCAATAAGCTATCTGTAATAGGAGCGATGGAAATTGAACAAATGTGATAGAATTTCGCTGAATTCTTATATTAACCAAAATATAAAATGATCTAATCGGGTCTCTGATTGCCCTATCATAGAATTTTAATAGTGCATTCTACTCGCCATTCAACCCGCTTTAAGATGCCGCCTAGCCCAGTACGCTATCTGAAATAGGAGCGACGTAAATTGAACAAATGTGATAGAATTTTGCAGAATTCTTAAATTAACCATAATATAAAATGATCTAAACGGGTCTCTGATTGCCTTATCATAGAATTTTAATAGTGCATTTTACTCGCCATTCCACGCGCTTTAAGATGCCACCTAGCCCAGTACGCTATCTGAAATAGGAGCGACGTAAATTGAGCAAATGTGATAGAATTTTTATGAATTCTTAAATTAACCATAATATAAAATGATCTAATCGGGTCTCTGTTTGCCCGACCCTAGAAGTTTAATAGTGCATTTCACTCGTCATTTCATGCGCTTTGAGATGCCCCTACGCCCAATAAGCTATCTGTAATAGGACCGACGTAAATTTTACAAATGTGATAGAATTTCGTTGAATTCTTATACTAACCAATATATAAAATGATCTAATCAGGTCTCTGATTGCCCTATCATAGAAGTTTAATAGTGCATTTTACTCGCCATTCCACGCGCTTCAAGATAAAGCCTAGCCCAGTACGCTATCTGAAATAGGAACGACGTAAGTTGAACAAATGTGATAGAATTTCGTTGAATTCTTAAATTAACCATAGTACAAAATGATCTAATCGGGTCTCTGTTTGCCCTACCCTAGAAGTTTAATAGTGCATTATACTCGCCATTTCATGCGCTTTGAGATGCCGCTTAGCCCAATACGCTATCTGAAATAGGAGCGACGTAAGTTGAACAAATGTGCTAGAATTTCGTAGAATTCTTATATTAACCAAAATATAAAATGATCTAATCTGGTCTATGTTCGCCCTAGCCTAGAAGTTTAATAGTGCATTTTGTTCGCCATTTCATGCGCTTTGAGATGTCGCTAAGCCCAATAAGCTGTCTGAAATAGGAGCGACGTAAATTGAACAAATGTGATAGAGTTTCGCTGAATTCTTATATTAAACAAAATATAAAATGATCTAATCGGGTCTCTGTTTGCCCTACCCTAGAAGATTAATAGTCCATTTTACACGCCATTTCATGCGCTTTGAGATGCCGCTTAGCCCAATACGCTATCTGAAATAGGAGCGACGTAAATTGAACAAATGTGATAGAATTTCGCTGAATTCTTAAATTAACCATAATATAAAATGATCTAATCGGGTCCCTGTTTACCCTACCCTTGAAGTTTAATAGTGCATTTCACTCGTCATATCATGCAATTTGAGATGCCGCTTAGCCCAATACGCTATCTGAAATAGGAGCGACGTAAATTGAACAAATGTGATAGAATCTCGCTGAATACTTATATTAACCTTAATGTAAAATGATCTAATCGGGTCTCTGTTCGCCCTACCATAGAAGTCTAATAGTGCATTTCACTCGCCATTTCATGCACTTTGAGATGCCGCTTATCCCAATACGCTATCTGAAATAGGAGCGACCTAAATTGAACGAATGTGATAGAATTTTGCTGAATTCTTAAATTAACCACAATATAAAATGATCTGATCGGGTCTGTGTTCGCCCTAGCCTAGAAGTTGAGCAGTGCATTTTACTCGCCATTCCACGCGCTTTAAGATGGCGCCTAGCCCAGTACGCTATCTGAAATAGGAGCGACGTAAGTTGAACAAATGTGATAGAATTTTGCTGAATTCTTAAATTAACCATAATATAAAATGATCTAATCGGGTCTCTGTTTGCCCTAACCTAGAAGTTTAATAGTGCATTTCACTCGTCACTTCATGCGCTTTGAGATGCCCCTAAGCCCAATACGCTATCAGAAATAGGAGCGACGTAAATTGAACAAATGTGATAGAATTTCCGTGAAATCTTATATTAACCTTAATGTAAAATGATCTAATCGGGTCTCTGTTCGCCCTACCATAGAAGTCTAATAGTGCATTTCACTCGCCATTTCATGCACTTTGAGATGCCGCCTAGCCCAGTACGCTATCTGAAATAGGAACTACGTAAGTTGAACAAATGTGACAGAATTACGCTGAATTCTTATATTTACCGTAATATAAAATGATCTAATCGGGTCTCTGTTTGCCTTATCCTAGAAGTTTAACAGTGCATTTTACTCGTCATTTCATGCGCTTTGAGATGCCGCATAGCCCAATACGCTATCTGACATAGGAGCGACGTAAATTGAATAAATGTGATAGAATTTCGCTGAATTCTTAAATTAACCATAATATAAAATGATCTAATGGGGTCTCTGATTGCCCTACCCTAGAAGATTAATAGTGCGTTTCACTCGCCATTTCATGCGCTTTGAGATGCCGCTTAGCCCAATACGCTATCTGACATAGGAGCGACGTAAATTGAACAAATGTGATAGAATTTCGCTGAATTCTTATATTAACCAAAATATAAAATGATCTAATCGGGTCTCTGATTGGCCTATCATAGAAGTTTAATAGTGCATTTTACTCGCCATTCCACGCGCTTTAAGTTGCCGCCTAGCCCAGTACGCTATCTGAAATAGGAGCTACGTAACTTGAACAAATGTGACAGAATTACGCTGAATTCTTATATTAACCCTAACATAAAATGATCTAATCGGGTCTCTGTTTGCCTTATCCTAGAAGTTTAATAGTGCATTTTACTCGCCATTTCATGCGCTTTGAGATGCCGCATAGACCAATACGCTATCTGAAATAGGAGCGACGTTAATTGAACAAATGTGATAGAATATCGCTGAATTCTTATATTAACCTCAATGTAAAATGATCTAATCGGGTCTTTGTACGCCCTACCCTAGAAGTTTAATAGTGCATTTAACTCGTCATTTCATGCGCTTTGAAATGCCGCTTAGCCCAATAAGCTATCTGAAATATCAGCGACGTAAATTGAACAAATGTGAGAGAATCTCGCTGAATTCTTATATTAACCTTAATGTAAAATGATCTAATCGGGTCTCTGATTGCCCTATCATAGAAGTTTAATAGTGCATTTTACTCGCCATTCCACGCGCTTTCAGATGCCGCCTAGCCCAGTACGCTATCTGAAATAGGAGCGACGTAAATTCAACAAATGTGATAGAATCTTTCTGAATTCTTAAATTAACCATAATATAAAATGATCTAATCGGGTCTCTGATTGCCCTATCATAGAAGTTTAATAGTGCATTTTACTCGACATTCCACGCGCTTTAAGATGCCGCCTAGCCCAGTACGCTATCTGAAATAGGAGCGACGTAAGTTGAACAAATGTGATAGAATTACGCTGAATTCTTATATTAACCGTAATATAAAATGATCTAATCGGGTCTCTGTTTGCCTTATCCTAGAAGTTTGATAGTGCATTTTACTCGCCATTTCATGCGCTTTGAGATGCCGCTTAGCCCAATACGCTATCTGAAATAGGAGCGACGTAAATTGAACAAATGTGATAGAATTTTGCTGAATGCTTAAATTAACCACAATATAAAATGATCTAATCGGGTCTCTGTTTGCCCTACCCTAGTAGTTTAATTGTGCATTTTACTCGCCATTTCATGCGCTTTGAGATGCCGCTTAGCCCAATACGCTATCTGGAATAGGAGCGACGTAAATTGATCAAATGTGATAGAATTTCCCTGAATTCTTATATTAACCTTAATGTAAAATGATCTAATCGGGTCTCTGTTCGCCCTACCATAGAAGTCTAATAGTGCATTTCACTCACCATTCCACGCGTTTTAAGATGCCGCCGAGCCCAGTACGGTATCTGAAATAGGAGCGACGTAAATTGAACAAATGTGATAGAATTTTGCTGAATTCTTAAATTAACCATAATATAAAATGATCTAATCGGGTCTCTGTACGCCCTACCATAGAAATCTAATAGTGCATTTTACTCGCCATTTCATGCGCTTTGAGATGCCGCATAGCCCAATACGCTATCTGAAATAGGAGCGACGTAAGTTGAACAAATGTGATAGAATTTCGCTGAATTCTTTTATTAACCATAATGTAAAATGATCTGATGGGGTCTCTGTTCGCCCTAGTCTAGAAGTTTAAGAGTGCATTTTATTCGCCATTTCATTCGCCTTGAGATGCCGCTTAGCCGAATACGCTATCTGAAATAGGAGCGACGTAAATTGACCAAATGCGATAGAATTTCACTGAATTCTTAAATTAACCATAATATAAAATGATCTAATCGGGTCTCTGTTTGACCTACCCTAGAAGTTTAATAGTGCATTTTGCTCGCCATTTCATGTGCTTTGAGATGCCCCATAGCCCAATACGCTATATGTAATAGGAGCGACGTAAATTGAACAAATGTGATAGAATTTCCCTGAATTCTTATATTAACCTTAATGTAAAATGATCTAATCGGGTCTCTGTTCGCCCTACCATAGAAGTCTAATAGTGCATTTCACTCGCCATTTCATGCGCTTTGAGATGCCGCTTAGCACAATACGCTATTTGAAATAGGGGCGACGTAAATTGGACAAATGTGATAGAATTACGCTGAATTCTTATATTAACCGTAATATAAAATGATCTAATCGGTTCTCTGTTTGCCTTATCCTAGAAGTTTAATAGTGCATTTTACTCGCCATTTCATGCGCTTTGAGATGCCGCTTAGCCCAATACGATATCTGAAATAGGAGCGACGTAAATTGAACAAATGTGATAGAATTTCGCTGAATTCTTAAATTAACCATAATATAAAATGATCTAATCGGGTCTCTGTTCGCCCTACGATAGAAGTCTAATAGTGCATTTCACTCGCCATTCCACGCGCTTTAAGATGCGGCCGAAACCAGTACGCTATCTGAAATAGGAGCGACGTAAATTGAACAAATGTGATAGAATTTTGCTCAATTCATAAATTAACCATAATATAAAATGATTTAATCGGGTCTCTGTTCGCCCTACCGTAGAAGTCTAATAGTGCATTTTACTCGCCATTTCATGCTCTTTGAGATGCCGCGTAGCCCAATACGCTATCTGAAATAGGAGCGACGTAAGTTGAACAAATGTGATAGAATTTCGCTGAATTCTTTTATTAACCATAATGTAAAATGATCTGATCGGGTCTCTGTTCGCCATAGCCTAGAAGTTAAAGAGTGCATTTCATTCGCAATTTCATGCGCTTTGAGAAGCCGCTTAGCCGAATACGCTATCTGAATTAGGAGCGACGTAAATTGAACAAATGTGATACAAATTCCCTGAAATCTGATATTATACAAAATATAAAATGATCTAATCGGGTCCCTGATTGCCCTATCATACAAGTTTAGTAGTGCATTTTACTCGCCATTCCACGCGCTTTAAGATGCCGCCTAGCCCAGTACGCTATCGGAAATAGGAGCGACGTAAATTGAACAAATGTGATAGATTTTCCCTGAATTCTTATATTAACATTAATGTGAAATGATCTAATCGGGTCTCCGTTCGCCCTATCCTAGAAGTTTAATAGTGCATTTCACTCGTCATTTCATGCGCTTTGAGATGCCGCTTAGCCCAATAAGCTATCTGAAATAGGAGAGACGTAAATTGAAAAAATGTGATAGGATTTCGCTGAATTCTTAAATTAACTATAATATAAAATGATCTAATCGGGTCACTGATTGCCCTACCCTAGAAGTTTAATAGTGTATTTTACTCGCCATTGCATGCGCTTTGAGATGCCGCTTAGCCCAATACGCTATCTGAAATAAAAGCGACGAAAGTTGAACAAATGTGATAGAATTTCGCTGAATTATTTTATTAACCAGAATGTAAAATGATCTAATCTGGTCTCTGTTCGCCCTAGCCTAGAAGTTTAATAGTGGATTATACTCGGCATTCCACGCGCTTTAAGATGCCGCCTATCCCGGTACGCTATCTGAAATAGGAGCGACCTAAATTGACCGAATGTGATAGAATTTTGCTGAATTCTTAAATTATCCATAGTACAAAATGATCTAATCGGGTCTCTGTTTCCCCTACCCTAGAAGTTTAATAGTGCATTTTGCTCGCCATTGCATGCGCTTTGAGATGCCGCTTAGCCCAATACGCTATTTGAAAAAGGAGCGACGTAAGTTGAACAAATGTGATAGAATTTCGCTGAATTCTTAAATTAACCATAACATAAAATGATCTAATCGGGTCTCTGTTTGCCCTACCCTAGAAGTTTAATAGTGCATTTTGCTCGCCATTTCATGCGCTTTGAGATGCCGCTGAGCCCGGTACGCTATTTGAAATAGGAGCGACTTAAATTGAACAAATGTGATAGAATTTCGCTGAATTGTTTTATTAACCATAATGTAAAATGAACTGCTCGGGTCTCTGTTCGCCCTAGCCTAGAAGTTTAATAGTGCATTTCACTCGTCATTCCATGCGCTTTGAGATGCCGCTGAGCCCAATAAGCTATCTGTAATAGGAGCGATGGAAATTGAACAAATGTGATAGAATTTCGCTGAATTCTTATATTAACCAAAATATAAAATGATCTAATCGGGTCTCTGATTGCCCTATCATAGAATTTTAATAGTGCATTCTACTCGCCATTCAACCCGCTTTAAGATGCCGCCTAGCCCAGTACGCTATCTGAAATAGGAGCGACGTAAATTGAACAAATGTGATAGAATTTTGCAGAATTCTTAAATTAACCATAATATAAAATGATCTAAACGGGTCTCTGATTGCCTTATCATAGAATTTTAATAGTGCATTTTACTCGCCATTCCACGCGCTTTAAGATGCCACCTAGCCCAGTACGCTATCTGAAATAGGAGCGACGTAAATTGAGCAAATGTGATAGAATTTTTATGAATTCTTAAATTAACCATAATATAAAATGATCTAATCGGGTCTCTGTTTGCCCGACCCTAGAAGTTTAATAGTGCATTTCACTCGTCATTTCATGCGCTTTGAGATGCCACTAAGCCCAATAAGCTATCTGTAATAGGACCGACGTAAATTTTACAAATGTGATAGAATTTCGTTGAATTCTTATACTAACCAATATATAAAATGATCTAATCAGGTCTCTGATTGCCCTATCATAGAAGTTTAATAGTGCATTTTACTCGCCATTCCACGCGCTTCAAGATACCGCCTAGCCCAGTACGCTATCTGAAATAGGAACGACGTAAGTTGAACAAATGTGATAGAATTTCGTTGAATTCTTAAATTAACCATAGTACAAAATGATCTAATCGGGTCTCTGTTTGCCCTACCCTAGAAGTTTAATAGTGCATTATACTCGCCATTTCATGCGCTTTGAGATGCCGCTTAGCCCAATACGCTATCTGAAATAGGAGCGACGTAAGTTGAACAAATGTGCTAGAATTTCGTAGAATTCTTATATTAACCAAAATATAAAATGATCTAATCTGGTCTATGTTCGCCCTAGCCTAGAAGTTTAATAGTGCATTTTGTTCGCCATTTCATGCGCTTTGAGATGTCGCTAAGCCCAATAAGCTGTCTGAAATAGGAGCGACGTAAATTGAACAAATGTGATAGAGTTTCGCTGAATTCTTATATTAAACAAAATATAAAATGATCTAATCGGGTCTCTGTTTGCCCTACCCTAGAAGATTAATCGTGCATTTTACACGCCATTTCATGCGCTTTGAGATGCCGCTTAGCCCAATACGCTATCTGAAATAGGAGCGACGTAAATTGAACAAATGTGATAGAATTTCGCTGAATTCTTAAATTAACCATAATATAAAATGATCTAATCGGGTCCCTGTTTACCCTACCCTTGAAGTTTAATAGTGCATTTCACTCGTCATATCATGCAATTTGAGATGCCGCTTAGCCCAATACGCTATCTGAAATAGGAGCGACGTAAATTGAACAAATGTGATAGAATCTCGCTGAATACTTATATTAACCTTAATGTAAAATGATCTAATCGGGTCTCTGTTCGCCCTACCATAGAAGTCTAATAGTGCATTTCACTCGCCATTTCATGCACTTTGAGATGCCGCTTATCCCAATACGCTATCTGAAATAGGAGCGACCTAAATTGAACGAATGTGATAGAATTTTGCTGAATTCTTAAATTAACCACAATATAAAATGATCTGATCGGGTCTGTGTTCGCCCTAGCCTAGAAGTTGAGCAGTGCATTTTACTCGCCATTCCACGCGCTTTAAGATGGCGCCTAGCCCAGTACGCTACCTGAAATAGGAGCGACGTAAGTTGAACAAATGTGATAGAATTTTGCTGAATTCTTAAATTAACCATAATATAAAATGATCTAGTCGGGTCTCTGTTTGCCCTAACCTAGAAGTTTAATAGTGCATTTCACTCGTCACTTCATGCGCTTTGAGATGCCGCTAAGCCCAATAAGCTATCTGAAATAGGAGCGACGTAAATTGAACAAATGTGATAGAATTTCGCTGAATTCTTACATTAACCATAATGTAAAATGATATAATCGGGTCTCTGTTTGCCCTACCCTAGAAGTTTAATAGTGCATTTCACACGTCACTTCATGCGCTTTGAGATGCCGCTAAGCACAATAAGCTATCTGTAATAGGAGCGACGTAAATTGAACAAATGTGATAGAATTTCCCTGAAATCTTATATTAAACAAAATATAAAATGATCTAATCGGGTCTCTGATTGCAATATCATAGAAGTTTAACAGTGCATTTCACTCGCCATTTCATGCGCTTTGACATGCCGCTTAGCCCAATAAGCTATCTGAAATAGGAGCGACGTAAATTGAACAAATGTGATAGAATATCGCTGAATTCTTGTATTAACCAAAATATAAAATGATCTAATCTGCTCTCTGATTGCCGTATCATAGAAGTTTAGTAGTGCATTTTACTCGCCATTCTTCGCGTTTTAAGATGCCGCCTAGCCCAGTACGCTAGCTGAAATAGGAACGACGTAAATTGAGCAAATGTGATAGAATTTCCCTGAATACTTATATTAACCTTAATATAAATTGATCTAATCGGGTCTCTGTTTGCCCTACCCTAGAAGTTTAATAGTGCATTTTGCTCGCCATTTCATGCGCTTTGAGATGCCGCCTAGCCCGGTACGCCATCTGAAATAGGAGCGACGTAAGTTGAACAAATGTGATAGAATTACGCTGAATTCTTATATTAACCTTAATGTAAAATGTTCTAATCGGGTCTCTGTTCGCCCTACCCAAGAAGATTAATAGTGCATTTCACTCGTCATTTCATGCGCCTTGAGATGCCGCTTAGCCCAGTACGCTATCTGAAATAGGAGCGACGTAAATTGAACAAATGTGATAGAATTTCCCTGAATACTTATATTAACCATAATGTAAAATTATCTAATCGGGTCTCTGTTCGCCCTACCCTAGAAGTTTAATAGTGCATTTCACTCGTCATTTCGTGCGCTTTGAGATGCCGCTTAGCCCAATATGCTATCTGAAATAGGAGCGACGTAAATTGAACAAATGTGATAGAATTTTGCCGAATTCTTAAATTAACCATAATATAAAATGATGTAATCGGCTCTCTGTTCGCCCTACCCAAGAAGTTTAATAGTGCATTTCACTCGTCATTTCATGCGCTTTGCGATGCCGCGTAGCCCAATATGCTATCTGAAATAGGAGCGACGTAAATTGAACAAATGTGATAGAATATCGCTGAATTCTTGTATTAACCAAAATATAAAATGATCTAATCGGCTCTCTGATTGCCGTATCATAGAAGATTAATAGTGCAGTTTACTCGCCACTCCACGCGCTTTAAGATGCCGCCTAGCCCAGTACGCTATCTGAAATAGGAGCGACGTAAATTGAACAAATGTGATAGAATTTTGCTGAATTCTTAAATTAACCATAATATAAAATGATCTACTCGGATCTCTGTTTGCCCTACCCAAGAACTTTAATTGTGCATTTGTCTGGACATTTCATGCGCTTTGAGATGCCGCTTAGCCCAATACGCTGTCTGAAATAGGAGCGACGTAAATTGAACAAACGTGATAGAATTTCCCTGAATACTTATATTAACCTTAATGTAAAATGATCTAATCGGGTCTCCGTTTGCCTTATCCTAGAAGCTTAACAGTGCATTTTACTGGCCATTTCATGCGCATTGAGATGCCGCTTAGCCCAATACGCTATCTGAAATAGGAGCGATGTAAATTGAACAAATGTGATAGAATTTCGCTGAATTCTTAAATTAACCATAATATAAAATGATTTAAACGGGACTCTGATTGCCCTATCATAGAAGTTTAGTAGTGCATTTTACTCGCCCTTCCACGCGCTTTAAGATGCCGCCTGGCCCAGTACACTAACTGAAATAGGAGCGACGTATGTTGAACAAATGTGACAGATTTACGCTGAATTCTTATATTAACCGTAATATAAAATGATCTAATCGGGTCTCTGTTTGCCTTACCCTAGAAGTTTAATAGTGCATTTTACTCGCCATTTCATGCGCTTTGAGATGCCGCTTAGCCCAATACGCTATCTGCAATAGGAGCGACGTAAATTGAACAAATGTGATAGAATTTCGCTGAATTCTTAAATTAACCATAATATAAAATGATCTAATCGGGTCTCTGTTTGCCCTACCCTAGAAGTTTAATAGTTCATTTTACTTGCCATTTCTTGCGCTTTGAGATGCCGCTTAGCCCAATACGCTGCCTGAAATATCAGCGACGTAAATTGAACAAATGTGAGAGAATCTCGCTGAATTCTTATATTAACCTTAATGTAAAATGATCTAATCGGGTCTCTGTTCGCCCTACCCTAGAAGATTAATAGTGCATTTCACTCGTCATTTCATGCGCTTTGAGATGCCGCTGAGCCCAATAAGCTATCTGAAATAGGAGCCACGTAAATTGAACGAATGTGATAGAATTTTTCTGAATTCTTAAATAAACCATAATATGAAATGATCTAATCGGGTCTCTGTTTGCCTTACCCTAGAAGTTTAACAGTGCATTTTACTCGCTATTTCATGCGCTTTGAGATGCCGCTTAGCCCAATACGCTATCTGAAATAGGAGCGACGTAAATTGAACAAATGTGATAGAATTTCCCTGAATACTTATATTAACCATAATGTAAAATTATCTAATCGGGTCTCTGTTCGCCCTACCCTAGAAGTTTAATAGTGCATTTCACTCGTCATTTCGTGCGCTTTGAGATGCCGCTTAGCCCAATATGCTATCTGAAATAGGAGCGACGTAAATTGAACAAATGTGATAGAATTTTGCCGAATTCTTAAATTAACCATAATATAAAATGATGTAATCGGCTCTCTGTTCGCCCTACCCAAGAAGATTAATAGTGCATTTCACTCGTCATTTCATGCGCTTTGCGATGCCGCGTAGCCCAATATGCTATCTGAAATATCAGCGACGTAAATTGAACAAATGTGAGAGAATCTCGCTGAATTCTTATATTAACCTTAATGTAAAATGATCTAATCGGGTCTCTGTTCGCCCTACCCTAGAAGATTAATAGTGCATTTCACTCGTCATTTCATGCGCTTTGAGATGCCGCTGAGCCCAATAAGCTATCTGAAATAGGAGCCACGTAAATTGAACGAATGTGATAGAATTTTTCTGAATTCTTAAATAAACCATAATATGAAATGATCTAATCGGGTCTCTGTTTGCCCTACCCTAGAAGTTTAATAGTGCATTTTGCTCGCCATTTCATGCGCTTTGAGATGCCGCCTAGCCCGGTACGCCATCTGAAATAGGAGCGACGTAAGTTGAACAAATGTGACAGAATTACGCTGAATTCTTATATTAACCTTAATGTAAAATGTTCTAATCGGGTCTCTGTTCGCCCTACCCAAGAAGATTAATAGTGCATTTCACTCGTCATTTCATGCGCCTTGAGATGCCGCTTAGCCCAGTACGCTATCTGAAATAGGAGCGACGTAAATTGAACAAATGTGATAGAATTTCCCTGAATACTTATATTAACCATAATGTAAAATTATCTAATCGGGTCTCTGTTCGCCCTACCCTAGAAGTTTAATAGTGCATTTCACTCGTCATTTCGTGCGCTTTGAGATGCCGCTTAGCCCAATATGCTATCTGAAATAGGAGCGACGTAAATTGAACAAATGTGATAGAATTTTGCCGAATTCTTATATTCACCTGAATATAAAATGATCTAATCGGGTCTCTGATTGCCCTATCATAGAAGATTAATAGTGCAGTTTACTCGCCACTCCACGCGCTTTAAGATGCCGCCTAGCCCAGTACGCTATCTGAAATAGGAGCGACGTAAATTGAACAAATGTGATAGAATTTTGCTGAATTCTTAAATTAACCATAATATAAAATGATCTAATCGGGTCTCTGTTCGCCCTACCCTAGAAGTTTAACAGTGCATTTCACTCGCCATTTCATGCGCTTTGACATTCCGCTTAGCCCAATACGCTATCTGAAATAGGAGCGACGTACATAGAACAATTGTGATAGAATTTCGCTGAATTCTTATATTAACCAAAATATGAAATGATCTAATCGGCTCTCTGATTGCCGTATCATAGAAGTTTAGTAGTGCATTTTACTCGCCATTCTTCGCGCTTTAAGATGCCGCCTAGCCCAGTACGCTATCTGAAATAGGAGCGACGTAAGTTGATCAAATGTGATAGAATTACGCTGAATTCTTATATTAACCGTAATATAAAATGATGTAATCAGCTCTCTGTTCGCCCTACCCAAGAAGTTTAATAGTGCATTTCACTCGTCATTTCATGCGCTTTGCGATGCCGCTTAGCCCAATATGCTATCTGAAATAGGAGCGACGTAAGGTGAACAAATGTGATAGAATTACGCTGAATTCTTATATTAACCTTAACGTAAAATGTTCTAATCGGGTCTCTGTTCGCCCTACCCTAGAAGATTAATAGTGCATTTCACTCGTCATTTCATGCGCTTTGAGATGCCGCTTACCCCAGTACGCTATCTGAAATAGGAGCGATGTAAATTGAACAAATGTGATAGAATTTCGATGAATTCTTTTATTATCTGTAATGTAAAATGATCTAATCAGGTCTCTGTTCGCCTTACCCTAGAAGTTTAATAGTGCATTTTACTCGCCATTTCATGCGCTTTGAGATGCCGCTTAGCCCAATACGCTATCTGCAATAGGATCGACGTAAATTGAACAAATGTGATAGAATTTCGCTGAATTCTTAAATTAACCATAATATAAAATGATCTAAACTGGTCTCTGTTTGCCCTACCCTAGAAGTTTAATAGTGCATTTCACTCGCCATTTCTTGCGCTTTGAGGTACCGCTTAGCCCAATCCGCTATCTGAAATAGGAGCAACGTAAATTGAACAAATGTGATAGAATTTTGCTGAATTCTTAAATTAACCATAATATAAAATGATCTAATCGGGTCTCTGTTTGCCCTACCCTAGAAGTTTAATAGTGCATTTCACTCGTCACTTCATGCGCTTTGAGATGCCGCTAAGCCCAATAAGCTATCTGAAATAGGAGCGCCGTAAATTGAACAAATGTGATAGAATTTCGCTGAATTCTTACATTAACCATAATGTAAAATGATATAATCGGGTCTCTGTTTGCCCTACCCTAGAAGTTTAATAGTGCATTTCACACGTCACTTCATGCGCTTTGAGATGCCGCTAAGCACAATAAGCTATCTGTAATAGGAGCGACGTAAATTGAACAAATGTGATAGAATTTCCCTGAAATCTTATATTAAACAAAATATAAAATGATCTAATCGGGTCTCTGATTGCAATATCATAGAAGTTTAACAGTGCATTTCACTCGCCATTTCATGCGCTTTGACATGCCGCTTAGCCCAATAAGCTATCTGAAATAGGAGCGACGTAAATTGAACAAATGTGATAGAATATCGCTGAATTCTTGTATTAACCAAAATATAAAATGATCTAATCGGCTCTCTGATTGCCGTATCATAGAAGTTTAGTAGTGCATTTTACTCGCCATTCTTCGCGTTTTAAGATGCCGCCTAGCCCAGTACGCCAGCTGAAATAGGAACGACGTAAATTGAGCAAATGTGATAGAATTTCCCTGAATACTTATATTAACCTTAATGTAAAATGATCTAATCGGGTCTCCGTTTGCCTTATCCTAGAAGTTTAACAGTGCATTTTACTGGCCATTTCATGCGCATTGAGATGCCGCTTAGCCCAATACGCTATCTGAAATAGGAGCGATGTAAATTGAACAAATGTGATAGAATTTCGCTGAATTCTTAAATTAACCATAATATAAAATGATCTAATCGGGTCTCTGTTCGCCCTACCCTAGAAGTTTAACAGTGCATTTCACTCGCCATTTCATGCGCTTTGACATTCCGCTTAGCCCAATACGCTATCTGAAATAGGAGCGACGTACATAGAACAATTGTGATAGAATTTCGCTGAATTCTTATATTGACCAAAATATAAAATGATCTAATCGGCTCTCTGATTGCCGTATCATAGAAGTTTAGTAGTGCATTTTACTCGCCATTCTTCGCGCTTTAAGATGCCGCCTAGCCCAGTACGCTATCTGAAATAGGAGCGACGTAAGTTGATCAAATGTGATAGAATTACGCTGTATTCTTATATTAACCGTAATATAAAATGATGTGATCAGCTCTCTGTTCGCCCTACCCAAGAAGTTTAATAGTGCATTTCATTCGCCATTTCATTCGCCATTTCATGCGCTTTGCGATGCCGCTTAGCCCAATATGCTATCTCAAATAGGAGCGACGTAAGGTGAACAAATGTGATAGAATTACGCTGAATTCTTATATTAACCTTAACGTAAAATGTTCTAATCGGGTCTCTGTTCGCCCTACCCTAGAAGATTAATAGTGCATTTCACTCGTCATTTCATGCGCTTTGAGATGCCGCTTAGCCCAGTACGCTACCTGAAATAGGAGCGATGTAAATTGAACAAATGTGATAGAATTTCGATGAATTCTTTTATTATCTGTAATGTAAAATGATCTAATCAGGTCTCGGTTCGCCTTACCCTAGAAGTTTAATAGTGCATTTTACTCGCCATTTCATGCGCTTTGAGATGCCGCTTAGCCCAATACGCTATCTGCAATAGGATCGACGTAAATTGAACAAATGTGATAGAATTTCGCTGAATTCTTAAATTAACCATAATATAAAATGATCTAAACTGGTCTCTGTTTGCCCTACCCTAGAAGTTTAATAGTGCATTTTACTCGCCATTTCTTGCGCTTTGAGATACCGCTTAGCCCAATCCGCTATCTGAAATAGGAGCAACGTAAATTGAACAAATGTGATAGAATTTTGCTGAATTCTTAAATTAACCATAATATAAAATGATCTAATCGGGTCTCCGTTTGCCTTATCCGAGAAGTTTAATAGTGCATTTTACTGGCCATTTCATGCGCATTGAAATGCCGCTTAGCCCAATACGCTATCTGAAATATCAGCGACGTAAATTGAACAAATGTGAGAGAATTTCGCTGAATTCTTAAATTAACCATAATATAAAATGATCTAATGTGGTCTCTGTTTGCCCTACCCTAGAAGTTTAATAGTGCATTTTACTCGCCATTTCTTGCGCTTTGAGATGCCGCTTAGCACAAGTCGCTATCTGAAATAGGAGCGATGTAAATTGAACAAATGTGATAGAATTTCGCTGAATTCTTATATTAACCAAAATATAAAGTGATCTAATCGGGTCTCTGATTGCCCTATCATAGAAGTTTAATAGTGCATTTTACTCGCCATTCCTCGCGCTTTAAGATGCCGCCTATCCGGGTACGCTATCTGAAATAGGAGCGACGTAAATTGAACAAATGTGAGAGAATTTTTCTGAATTCTTAAATTAACCATAATATGAAATGATCAAATCGGGTCTCTGTTTGCCTTACCCTAGAAGTTTAACAGTGCATTTTACTCGCTATTTCATGCGCTTTGAGATGCCGCTTAGCCCAATACGCTATCTGAAATAGGAGCGACGTAAATTGAACAAATGTGATAGAATTTCCCTGAATACTTATATTAACCATAATGTAAAATTATCTAATCGGGTCTCTGTTCGCCCTACCCTAGAAGTTTAATAGTGCATTTCACTCGTCATTTCGTGCGCTTTGAGATGCCGCTTAGCCCAATATGCTATCTGAAATAGGAGCGACGTAAATTGAACAAATGTGATAGAATTTTGCCGAATTCTTAAATTAACCATAATATAAAATGATGTAATCGGCTCTCTGTTCGCCCTACCCAAGAAGTTTAATAGTGCATTTCACTCGTCATTTCATGCGCTTTGCGATGCCGCGTAGCCCAATATGCTATCTGAAATATCAGCGACGTAAATTGAACAAATGTGAGAGAATCTCGCTGAATTCTTATATTAACCTTAATGTAAAATGATCTAATCGGGTCTCTGTTCGCCCTACCCTAGAAGATTAATAGTGCATTTCACTCGTCATTTCATGCGCTTTGAGATGCCGCTGAGCCCAATAAGCTATCTGAAATAGGAGCCACGTAAATTGAACGAATGTGATAGAATTTTTCTGAATTCTTAAATAAACCATAATATGAAATGATCTAATCGGGTCTCTGTTTGCCCTACCCTAGAAGTTTAATAGTGCATTTTGCTCGCCATTTCATGCGCTTTGAGATGCCGCCTAGCCCGGTACGCCATCTGAAATAGGAGCGACGTAAGTTGAACAAATGTGACAGAATTACTCTGAATTCTTATATTAACCTTAATGTAAAATGTTCTAATCGGGTCTCTGTTCGCCCTACCCAAGAAGATTAATAGTGCATTTCACTCGTCATTTCATGCGCCTTGAGATGCCGCTTAGCCCAGTACGCTATCTGAAATAGGAGCGACGTAAATTGAACAAATGTGATAGAATTTCCCTGAATACTTATATTAACCATAATGTAAAATTATCTAATCGGGTCTCTGTTCGCCCTACCCTAGAAGTTTAATAGTGCATTTCACTCGTCATTTCGTGCGCTTTGAGATGCCGCTTAGCCCAATATGCTATCTGAAATAGGAGCGACGTAAATTGAACAAATGTGATAGAATTTTGCCGAATTCTTAAATTAACCATAATATAAAATGATGTAATCGGCTCTCTGTTCGCCCTACCCAAGAAGTTTAATAGTGCATTTCACTCGTCATTTCATGCGCTTTGCGATGCCGCGTAGCCCAATATGCTATCTGAAATAGGAGCGACGTAAATTGAACAAATGTGATAGAATTTCGCTGAATTCTTATATTCACCTAAATATAAAATGATCTAATCGGGTCTCTGATTGCCCTATCATAGAAGATTAATAGTGCAGTTTACTCGCCACTCCACGCGCTTTAAGATGCCGCCTAGGCCAGTACGCTATCTGAAATAGGAGCGACGTAAATTGAACAAATGTGATAGAATTTCGCTGAATTCTTATATTCACCTAAATATAAAATGATCTAATCGGGTCTCTGATTGCCCTATCATAGAAGATTAATAGTGCAGTTTACTCTCCACTCCACGCGCTTTAAGATGCCGCCTAGCCCAGTACGCTATCTGAAATAGGAGCGACGTAAATTGAACAAATGTGATAGAATTTCGCTGAATTCTTAAATTAACCATAATATAAAATGATCTAATCGGATCTCTGTTTGCCCTACCCAAGAACTTTAATTGTGCATTTGTCTGGTCATTTCATGCGCTTTGAGATGCCGCTTAGCCCAATACGCTGTCTGAAATAGGAGCGACGTAAATTGAACAAACGTGATAGAATTTCCCTGAATACTTATATTATCCTTAATGTAAAATGATCTAATCGGGTCTCCGTTTGCCTTATCCTAGAAGTTTAACAGTGCATTTTACTGGCCATTTCATGCGCATTGAGATGCCGCTTAGCCCAATACGCTATCTGAAATAGGAGCGATGTAAATTGAACAAATGTGATAGAATTTCGCTGAATTCTTAAATTAACCATAATATAAAATGATTTAAACGGGACTCTGTTTGCCCTACCCTAGAAGTTTAATAGTTCATTTTACTTGCCATTTCTTGCGCTTTGAGATGCCGCTTAGCCCAATACGCTGTCTGAAATATCAGCGACGTAAATTGAACAAATGTGAGAGAATCTCGCTGAATTCTTATATTAACCTTAATGTAAAATGATCTAATCGGGTCTCTGTTCGCCCTACCCTAGAAGATTAATAGTGCATTTCACTCGTCATTTCATGCGCTTTGAGATGCCGCTGAGCCCAATAAGCTATCTGAAATAGGAGCCACGTAAATTGAACGAATGTGATAGAATTTTTCTGAATCCTTAAATAAACCATAATATGAAATGATCTAATCGGGTCTCTGTTTGCCTTACCCTAGAAGTTTAACAGTGCATTTTACTCGCTATTTCATGCGCTTTGAGATGCCGCTTAGCCCAATACGCTATCTGAAATAGGAGCGACGTAAATTGAACAAATGTGATAGAATTTCCCTGAATACTGATATTAACCATAATGTAAAATTATCTAATCGGGTCTCTGTTCGCCCTACCCTAGAAGTTTAATAGTGCATTTCACTCGTCATTTCGTGCGCTTTGAGATGCCGCTTAGCCCAATATGCTATCTGAAATAGGAGCGACGTAAATTGAACAAATGTGATAGAATTTTGCCGAATTCTTAAATTAACCATAATATAAAATGATGTAATCGGCTCTCTGTTCGCCCTACCCAAGAAGTTTAATAGTGCATTTCACTCGTCATTTCATGCGCTTCGCGATGCCGCGTAGCCCAATATGCTATCTGAAATAGGAGCGACGTAAATTGAACAAATGTGATAGAATTTCGCTGAATTCTTATATTCACCTAAATATAAAATGATCTAATCGGGTCTCTGATTGCCCTATCATAGAAGATTAATAGTGCAGTTTACTCTCCACTCCACGCGCTTTAAGATGCCGCCTAGCCCAGTACGCTATCTGAAATAGGAGCGACGTAAATTGAACAAATGTGATAGAATTTCGCTGAATTCTTAAATTAACCATAATATAAAATGATCTAAACTGGTCTCTGTTTGCCCTACCCTAGAAGTTTAATAGTGCATTTTACTCGCCATTTCTTGCGCTTTGAGATACCGCTTAGCCCAATCCGCTATCTGAAATAGGAGCAACGTAAATTGAACAAATGTGATAGAATTTTGCTGAATTCTTAAATTAACCATAATATAAAATGATCTAATCGGGTCTCTGTTTGCCCTACCCTAGAAGTTTAATAGTGCATTTCACTCGTCACTTCATGCGCTTTGAGATGCCGCTAAGCCCAATAAGCTATCTGAAATAGGAGCGACGTAAATTGAACAAATGTGATAGAATTTCGCTGAATTCTTACATTAACCATAATGTAAAATGATATAATCGGGTCTCTGTTTGCCCTACCCTAGAAGTTTAATAGTGCATTTCACTCGTCACTTCATGCGCTTTGAGATGCCGCTAAGCCCAATAAGCTATCTGAAATAGGAGCGACGTAAATTGAACAAATGTGATAGAATTTCGCTGAATTCTTACATTAACCATAATGTAAAATGATATAATCGGGTCTCTGTTTGCCCTACCCTAGAAGTTTAATAGTGCATTTCACACGTCACTTCATGCGCTTTGAGATGCCGCTAAGCACAATAAGCTATCTGTAATAGGAGCGACGTAAATTGAACAAATGTGATAGAATTTCCCTGAAATCTTATATTAAACAAAATATAAAATGATCTAATCGGGTCTCTGATTGCAATATCATAGAAGTTTAACAGTGCATTTCACTCGCCATTTCATGCGCTTTGACATGCCGCTTAGCCCAATAAGCTATCTGAAATAGGAGCGACGTAAATTGAACAAATGTGATAGAATATCGCTGAATTCTTGTATTAACCAAAATATAAAATGATCTAATCGGCTCTCTGATTGCCGTATCATAGAAGTTTAGTAGTGCATTTTACTCGCCATTCTTCGCGTTTTAAGATGCCGCCTAGCCCAGTACGCTAGCTGAAATAGGAACGACGTAAATTGAGCAAATGTGATAGAATTTCCCTGAATACTTATATTAACCTTAATATAAATTGATCTAATCGGGTCTCTGTTTGCCCTACCCTAGAAGTTTAATAGTGCATTTTGCTCGCCATTTCATGCGCTTTGAGATGCCGCCTAGCCCGGTACGCCATCTGAAATAGGAGCGACGTAAGTTGAACAAATGTGATAGAATTACGCTGAATTCTTATATTAACCTTAATGTAAAATGTTCTAATCGGGTCTCTGTTCGCCCTACCCAAGAAGATTAATAGTGCATTTCACTCGTCATTTCATGCGCCTTGAGATGCCGCTTAGCCCAGTACGCTATCTGAAATAGGAGCGACGTAAATTGAACAAATGTGATAGAATTTCCCTGAATACTTATATTAACCATAATGTAAAATTATCTAATCGGGTCTCTGTTCGCCCTACCCTAGAAGTTTAATAGTGCATTTCACTCGTCATTTCGTGCGCTTTGAGATGCCGCTTAGCCCAATATGCTATCTGAAATAGGAGCGACGTAAATTGAACAAATGTGATAGAATTTTGCCGAATTCTTAAATTAACCATAATATAAAATGATGTAATCGGCTCTCTGTTCGCCCAACCCAAGAAGTTTAATAGTGCATTTCACTCGTCATTTCATGCGCTTTGCGATGCCGCGTAGCCCAATATGCTATCTGAAATAGGAGCGACGTAAATTGAACGAATGTGATAGAATTTCGCTGAATTCTTATATTAACCAAAATATAAAATGATCTAATCGGCTCTCTGATTGCCGTATCATAGAAGTTTAGTAGTGCATTTTACTCGCCATTCTTCGCGCTTTAAGATGCCGCCTAGCCCAGTACGCTATCTGAAATAGGAGCGACGTAAGTTGATCAAATGTGATAGAATTACGCTGAATTCTTATATTAACCGTAATATAAAATGATGTAATCAGCTCTCTGTTCGCCCTACCCAAGAAGTTTAATAGTGCATTTCACTCGTCATTTCATGCGCTTTGCGATGCCGCTTAGCCCAATATGCTATCTGAAATAGGAGCGACGTAAGGTGAACAAATGTGATAGAATTACGCTGAATTCTTATATTAACCTTAACGTAAAATGTTCTAATCGGGTCTCTGTTCGCCCTACCCTAGAAGATTAATAGTGCATTTCACTCGTCATTTCATGCGCTTTGAGATGCCGCTTAGCCCAGTACGCTATCTGAAATAGGAGCGATGTAAATTGAACAAATGTGATAGAATTTCGATGAATTCTTTTATTATCTGTAATGTAAAATGATCTAATCAGGTCTCTGTTCGCCTTACCCTAGAAGTTTAATAGTGCATTTTACTCGCCATTTCATGCGCTTTGAGATGCCGCTTAGCCCAATACGCTATCTGCAATAGGATCGACGTAAATTGAACAAATGTGATAGAATTTCGCTGAATTCTTAAATTAACCATAATATAAAATGATCTAAACTGGTCTCTGTTTGCCCTACCCTAGAAGTTTAATAGTGCATTTTACTCGCCATTTCTTGCGCTTTGAGATACCGCTTAGCCCAATCCGCTATCTGAAATAGGAGCAACGTAAATTGAACAAATGTGATAGAATTTTGCTGAATTCTTAAATTAACCATAATATAAAATGATCTAATCGGGTCTCTGTTTGCCCTACCCTAGAAGTTTAATAGTGCATTTCACTCGTCACTTCATGCGCTTTGAGATGCCGCTAAGCCCAATAAGCTATCTGAAATAGGAGCGACGTAAATTGAACAAATGTGATAGAATTTTGCTGAATTCTTAAATTAACCATAATATAAAATGATATAATCGGGTCTCTGTTTGCCCTACCCTAGAAGATTAATAGTGCATTTCACTCGTCATTTCATGCGCTTTGAGATGCCGCTGAGCCCAATAAGCTATCTGAAATAGGAGCCACGTAAATTGAACGAATGTGTTAGAATTTTTCTGAATTCTTAAATAAACCATAATATGAAATGATCTAAACGGGTCTCTGTTTGCCCTACCCTAGAAGTTTAACAGTGCATTTTACTCGCCATTTCATGCGCTTTGAGATGCCGCTTAGCCCAATACGCTATCTGAAATAGGAGCGACGTAAATTGAACAAATGTGATAGAATTTCGCTGAATTCTTAAATTAACCATAATATAAAATGATGTAATGGGGTCTCTGTTTGCCCTACCCTAGAAGTTTAATAGTGCATTTGACTCGTCATTTCATGCGCTTTGAGATGCCGCTTAGCCCAATACGCTATCTGAAATAGGAGCGATGTAAATTGATCAAATGTGATAGAATTTCGCTGAATTCTTTTATTAACCATAACGTAAAATGATCTAATCGGGTCTCTGTTCGCCCTAGCGTAGAAGCTTAACTGTGCATTTTATTCGTCATTGCATGCGCTTTGAGATGCCGCTTAGCCCAATACGCTATCTGAAATAGGAGCGACGTAAATTGAACAAATGTGATAGAATATCGCTGAATTCTTATATTAACCAAAATATAAAATGATCTAATCGGCTCTCTGATTGCCGTATCATAGAAGTTTAGTAGTGCATTTTACTCGCCATTCTTCGCGTTTTAAGATGCCGCCTAGCCCAGTACGCTAGCTGAAATAGGAACGACGTAAATTGAACAAATGTGATAGAATTTCCCTGAATACTTATATTAACCTTAATATAAATTGATCTAATCGGGTCTCTGTTTGCCCTACCCTAGAAGTTTAATAGTGCATTTTACTCGCCATTTCATGCGCTTTGAGATGCCGCCTAGCCCGGTACGCCATCTCAAATAGGAGCGACGTAAGTTGAACAAATGTGATAGAATTACGCTGAATTCTTATATTAAGCTTAATGTAAAATGTTCTAATCGGGTCTCTGTTCGCCCGACCCAAGAAGATTAATAGTGCATTTCACTCGTCATTTCATGCGCCCTGAGATGCTGCTTAGCCCAGTACGCTATCTGAAATAGGAGCGATGTAAATTGAACAAATGTGATAGATTTTCGAAGAATTCTTGAATTAACCATAATATAAAATGATCTAATCGGGTCTCTGTTTGCCTTATCCTAGAAGTTTAATAGTGCATTTTCTCGCCATTTCATGCGCTTTGAGATGCCGCTTAGCCCAATACGCTATCTGAAATAGGAGCGACGTAAATTGAACGAATGTGATAGAATTTTGCCGAATTCTTAAATTAACCATAATATAAAATGATGTAATCGGCTCTCTGTTCGCCCTACCCAAGAAGTTTAATAGTGCATTTCACTCGTCATTTCATGCGCTTTGCGATGCCGCTTAGCCCAATATGCTATCTGAAATAGGAGCGACGTAAATTGAACAAATGTGATAGAATTTCGCTGAATTCTTATATTCACCAAAATATAAAATGATCTAATCGGGTCTCTGATTGCCCTATCATAGAAGTTTAATAGTGCAGTTTACTCGCCACTCCACGCGCTTTAAGATGCCGCCTAGCCCAGTACGCTATCTGAAATAGGAGCGACGTAAATTGAACAAATGTGATAGAATTTTGCTGAATTCTTAAATTAACCATAATATAAAATGATCTAATCGGATCTCTGTTTGCCCTACCCAAGAACTTTAATTGTGCATTTGTCTGGTCATTTCATGCGCTTTGAGATGCCGCTTAGCCCAATACGCTGTCTGAAATAGGAGCGACGTAAATTGAACAAACGTGATAGAATTTCCCTGAATACTTATATTAACCTTAATGTAAAATGATCTAATCGGGTCTCCGTTTGCCTTATCCTAGAAGTTTAACAGTGCATTTTACTGGCCATTTCATGCGCATTGAGATGCCGCTTAGCCCAATACGCTATCTGAAATAGGAGCGATGTAAATTGAACAAATGTGATAGAATTTCGCTGAATTCTTAAATTAACCATAATATAATATGATTTAAACGGGACTCTGATTGCCCTATCATAGAAGTTTAGTAGTGCATTTTACTCGCCCTTCCACGCGCTTTAAGATGCCGCCTGGCCCAGTACACTAACTGAAATAGGAGCGACGTATGTTGAACAAATGTGACAGATTTACGCTGAATTCTTATATTAACCGTAATATAAAATGATCTAATCGGGTCTCTGTTTGCCTTACCCTAGAAGTTTAATAGTGCATTTTACTCGCCATTTCATGCGCTTTGAGATGCCGCTTAGACCAATACGCTATCTGCAATAGGAGCGACGTAATTGAACAAATGTGATAGAATTTCGCTGAATTCTTAAATTAACCATAATATAAAATGATCTAATCGGGTCTCTGTTTGCCCTACCCTAGAAGTTTAATAGTTCATTTTACTTGCCATTTCTTGCGCTTTGAGATGCCGCTTAGCCCAATACGCTGTCTGAAATATCAGCGACGTAAATTGAACAAATGTGAGAGAATCTCGCTGAATTCTTATATTAACCTTAATGTAAAATGATCTAATCGGGTCTCTGTTCGCCCTACCCTAGAAGATTAATAGTGCATTTCACTCGTCATTTCATGCGCTTTGAGATGCCGCTGAGCACAATCAGCTATCTGAAATAGGAGCCACGTAAATTGAACGAATGTGATAGAATTTTTCTGAATTCTTAAATAAACCATAATATGAAATGATCTAATCGGGTCTCTGTTTGCCTTACCCTAGAAGTTTAACAGTGCATTTTACTCGCTATTTCATGCGCTTTGAGATGCCGCTTAGCCCAATACGCTATCTGAAATAGGAGCGACGTAAATTGAACAAATGTGATAGAATTTCCCTGAATACTTATATTAACCATAATGTAAAATGATCTAATCGGGTCTCTGTTTGCCCTACCCTAGAAGTTTAATAGTGCATTTCACTCGTCATTTCATGCGCTTTGCGATGCCGGTTAGCCCAATAAGCTATCTGAAATAGGAGCGACGCAAATTGAACAAATGTGATAGAATTTCGCTGAATTCTTATATTAACCAAAATATAAAATGATCTAATCGGGTCTCTGACTTCCCTATCATAGAAGTTTAGTAGTGCATTTGACTCGCCATTTTATGCGCTTTGAGATGCCGCTTAGCCCAATACGCTATCTGAAATAGGGGCGACGTAAATTGAACAAATGTGATAGAATTACTCTGAATTCTTATATTAACCGTAATATAAAATGATCTAATCGGGTCTCTGTTTGCCTTACCCTAGAAGTTTAATAGTGCATTTTACTCGCCATTTCATGCGCTTTGAGATGCCGCTTAGCCCAATACGCTATCTGAAATAGGAGCGACGTAAATTGAACAAATGTGATAGAATTTCCATGAAATCTTATATTAAACAAAATATAAAATGATCTAAACGGGACTCTGATTGCCCTATCATAGAAGTTTAGTAGTGCATTTTACTCGCCCTGCCACGCGCTTTAAGATGCCGCCTAGCCCAGTACACTACCTGAAATAGGAGCGACGTATGTTGAACAAATGTGATATAATTACGCTGAATTCTTATATTAACCGTAATATTAAATGATCTAATCGGGTCTCGGTTTGCCTTACCCTAGAAGTTTAATAGTGCATTTTACTCGCCATTTCATGCGCTTTGAGATGCCGCTTAGCCCAATACGCTATCTGCAACATGAGCGACGTAAATTGAACAAATGTGATAGAATTTCGCTGAATTCTTAAATTAACCATAATATAAAATGATCTAATCGGGTCTCTGTTTGCCCTACCCTAGAAGTTTAATAGTGCATTTCACTCGTCATTTCATGCGCTTTGCGATGCCGGTTAGCCCAATAAGCTATCTGAAATAGGAGCGACGCAAATTGAACAAATGTGATAGAATTTCGCTGAATTCTTATATTAACCAAAATATAAAATGATCTAATCGGGTCTCTGACTTCCCTATCATCGAAGTTTAGTAGTGCATTTGACTCGCCATTTTATGCGCTTTGAGATGCCGCTTAGCCCAATACGCTATCTGAAATAGGGGCGACGTAAGTTGAACAAATGTGATAGAATTACTCTGAATTCTTATATTAAC
Organism: Macropis europaea; assembly: GCA_916610135.2. NCBI lineage: Eukaryota > Metazoa > Arthropoda > Insecta > Hymenoptera > Melittidae > Macropis > Macropis europaea. The sequence goes on along the minus strand of CAKAJE020001738.1, from coordinate 7,762 downwards.
CGTAATATAAAATGATCTAATCGGGTCTCTGTTTGCCTTACCCTAGAAGTTTAATAGTGCATTTTACTCGCCATTTCATGCGCTTTGAGATGCCGCTTAGCCCAATACGCTATCTGAAATAGGAGCGACGTAAATTGAACGAATGTGATAGAATTTTGCCGAATTCTTAAATTAACCATAATATAAAATGATGTAATCGGCTCTCTTTTCGCCCTACCCAAGAAGTTTAATAGTGCATTTCACTCGTCATTTCATGCGCTTTGCGATGCCGCTTAGCCCAATATGCTATCTGAAATAGGAGCGACGTAAATTGAACAAATGTGATAGAATTTCGCTGAATTCTTATATTCACCAAAATATAAAATGATCTAATCGGGTCTCTGATTGCCCTATCATAGAAGTTTAATAGTGCAGTTTACTCGCCACTCCACGCGCTTTAAGATGCCGCCTAGCCCAGTACGCTATCTGAAATAGGAGCGACGTAAATTGAACAAATGTGATAGAATTTTGCTGAATTCTTAAATTAACCATAATATAAAATGATCTAATCGGATCTCTGTTTGCCCTACCCAAGAACTTTAATTGTGCATTTGTCTGGTCATTTCATGCGCTTTGAGATGCCGCTTAGCCCAATACGCTGTCTGAAATAGGAGCGACGTAAATTGAACAAACGTGATAGAATTTCCCTGAATACTCATATTAACCTTAATGTAAAATGATCTAATCGGGTCTCCGTTTGCCTTATCCTAGAAGTTTAACAGTGCATTTTACTGGCCATTTCATGCGCATTGAGATGCCGCTTAGCCCAATACGCTATCTGTAATAGGAGCGATGTAAATTGAACAAATGTGATAGAATTTCGCTGAATTCTTAAATTAACCATAATATAAAATTATTTAAACGGGACTCTGATTGCCCTATCATAGAAGTTTAGTAGTGCATTTTACTCGCCCTTCCACGCGCTTTAAGATGCCGCCTGGCCCAGTACACTAACTGAAATAGGAGCGACGTATGTTGAACAAATGTGACAGATTTACGCTGAATTCTTATATTAACCGTAATATAAAATGATCTAATCGGGTCTCTGTTTGCCTTACCCTAGAAGTTTAATAGTGCATTTTACTCGCCATTTCATGCGCTTTGAGATGCCGCTTAGACCAATACGCTATCTGCAACATGAGCGACGTAAATTGAACAAATGTGATAGAATTTCGCTGAATTCTTAAATTAACCATAATATAAAATGATCTAATCGGGTCTCTGTTTGCCCTACCCTAGAAGTTTAATAGTGCATTTCACTCGTCATTTCATGCGTTTTGCGATGCCGGTTAGCCCAATAAGCTATCTGAAATAGGAGCGACGCAAATTGAACAAATGTGATAGAATTTCGCTGAATTCTTATATTAACCAAAATATAAAATGATCTAATCGGGTCTCTGACTTCCCTATCATAGAAGTTTAGTAGTGCATTTGACTCGCCATTTTATGCGCTTTGAGATGCCGCTTAGCCCAATACGCTATCTGAAATAGGGGCGACGTAAATTGAACGAATGTGATAGAATTTTGCCGAATTCTTAAATTAACCATAATATAAAATGATGTAATCGGCTCTCTGTTCGCCCTACCCAAGAAGTTTAATAGTGCATTTCACTCGTCATTTCATGCGCTTTGCGATGCCGCTTAGCCCAATATGCTATCTGAAATAGGAGCGACGTAAATTGAACAAATGTGATAGAATTTCGCTGAATTCTTATATTCATCAAAATATAAAATGATCTAATCGGGTCTCTGATTGCCCTATCATAGAAGTTTAATAGTGCAGTTTACTCGCCACTCCACGCGCTTTAAGATGCCGCCTAGCCCAGTACGCTATCTGAAATAGGAGCGACGTAAATTGAACAAATGTGATAGAATTTTGCTGAATTCTTAAATTAACCATAATATAAAATGATCTAATCGGATCTCTGTTTGCCCTACCCAAGAACTTTAATTGTGCATTTGTCTGGTCATTTCATGCGCTTTGAGATGCCGCTTAGCCCAATACGCTGTCTGAAATAGGAGCGACGTAAATTGAACAAACGTGATAGAATTTCCCTGAATACTTATATTAACCTTAATGTAAAATGATCTAATCGGGTCTCCGTTTGCCTTATCCTAGAAGTTTAACAGTGCATTTTACTGGCCATTTCATGCGCATTGAGATGCCGCTTAGCCCAATACGCTATCTGAAATAGGAGCGATGTAAATTGAACAAATGTGATAGAATTTCGCTGAATTCTTAAATTAACCATAATATAAAATGATTTAAACGGGACTCTGATTGCCCTATCATAGAAGTTTAGTAGTGCATTTTACTCGCCCTTCCACGCGCTTTAAGATGCCGCCTGGCCCAGTACACTAACTGAAATAGGAGCGACGTATGTTGAACAAATGTGACAGATTTACGCTGAATTCTTATATTAACCGTAATATAAAATGATCTAATCGGGTCTCTGTTTGCCTTACCCTAGAAGTTTAATAGTGCATTTTACTCGCCATTTCATGCGCTTTGAGATGCCGCTTAGACCAATACGCTATCTGCAATAGGAGCGACGTAAATTGAACAAATGTGATAGAATTTCGCTGAATTCTTAAATTAACCATAATATAAAATGATCTAATCGGGTCTCTGTTTGCCCTACCCTAGAAGTTTAATAGTTCATTTTACTTGCCATTTCTTGCGCTTTGAGGTGCCGCTTAGCCCAATACGCTGTCTGAAATATCAGCGACGTAAATTGAACAAATGTGAGAGAATCTCGCTGAATTCTTATATTAACCTTAATGTAAAATGATCTAATCGGGTCTCTGTTCGCCCTACCCTAGAAGATTAATAGTGCATTTCACTCGTCATTTCATGCGCTTTGAGATGCCGCTGAGCCCAATCAGCTATCTGAAATAGGAGCCACGTAAATTGAACGAATGTGATAGAATTTTTCTGAATTCTTAAATAAACCATAATATGAAATGATCTAATCGGGTCTCTGTTTGCCTTACCCTAGAAGTTTAACAGTGCATTTTACTCGCTATTTCATGCGCTTTGAGATGCCGCTTAGCCCAATACGCTATCTGAAATAGGAGCGACGTAAATTGAACAAATGTGATAGAATTTCCCTGAATACTTATATTAACCATAATGTAAAATGATCTAATCGGGTCTCTGTTTGCCCTACCCTAGAAGTTTAATAGTGTATTTCACTCGTCATTTCATGCGCTTTGCGATGCCGGTTAGCCCAATAAGCTATCTGAAATAGGAGCGACGCAAATTGAACAAATGTGATAGAATTTCGCTGAATTCTTATATTAACCAAAATATAAAATGATCTAATCGGGTCTCTGACTTCCCTATCATAGAAGTTTAGTAGTGCATTTGACTCGCCATTTTATGCGCTTTGAGATGCCGCTTAGCCCAATACGCTATCTGAAATATGGGCGACGTAAATTGAACAAATGTGATAGAATTACTCTGAATTCTTATATTAACCGTAATATAAAATGATCTAATCGGGTCTCTGTTTGCCTTACCCTAGAAGTTTAATAGTGCATTTTACTCGCCATTTCATGCGCTTTGAGATGCCGCTTAGCCCAATACGCTATCTGAAATAGGAGCGACGTAAATTGAACAAATGTGATAGAATTTCCATGAAATCTTATATTAAACAAAATATAAAATGATCTAAACGGGACTCTGATTGCCCTATCATAGAAGTTTAGTAGTGCATTTTACTCGCCCTTCCACGCGCTTTAAGATGACGCCTAGCCCAGTACACTACCTGAAATAGGAGCGACGTATGTTGAACAAATGTGATATAATTACGCTGAATTCTTATATTAACCGTAATATTAAATGATCTAATCGGGTCTCGGTTTGCCTTACCCTAGAAGTTTAATAGTGCATTTTACTCGCCATTTCATGCGCTTTGAGATGCCGCTTAGCCCAATACGCTATCTGCAACATGAGCGACGTAAATTGAACAAATGTGATAGAATTTCGCTGAATTCTTAAATTAACCATAATATAAAATGATCTAACCGGGTCTCTGTTTGCCCTACCCTAGAAGTTTAATAGTGCATTTCACTCGTCATTTCATGCGCTTTGCGATGCCGGTTAGCCCAATAAGCTATCTGAAATAGGAGCGATGCAAATTGAACAAATGTGATAGAATTTCGCTGAATTCTTATATTAACCAAAATATAAAATGATCTAATCGGGTCTCTGACTTCCCTATCATAGAAGTTTAGTAGTCCATTTGACTCGCCATTTTATGCGCTTTGAGATGCCGCTTAGCCCAATACGCTATCTGAAATAGGGGCGACGTAAATTGAACAAATGTGATAGAATTACGCTGAATTCTTATATTAACCGTAATATAAAATGATCTAATCGGGTCTCTGTTTGCCTTATCCTAGAAGTTTAATAGTGCATTTTCTCGCCATTTCATGCGCTTTGAGATGCCGCTTAGCCCAATACGCTATCTGAAATAGGAGCGACGTAAATTGAACGAATGTGATAGAATTTCCATGAAATCTTATATTAAACAAAATATAAAATGATCTAAACGGGACTCTGATTGCCCTATCACAGAAGTTTAGTAGTGCATTTTACTCGCCCTTCCACGCGCTTTAAGATGCCGCCTAGCCCAGTACACTACCTGAAATAGGAGCGACGTATGTGAACAAATGTGATATAATTACGCTGAATTCTTATATTAACCGTAATATTAAATGATCTAATCGGGTCTCGGTTTGCCTTACCCTAGAAGTTTAATAGTGCATTTTACTCGCCATTTCATGCGCTTGAGATGCCGCTTAGCCCAATACGCTATCTGCAACATGAGCGACGTAAATTGAACAAATGTGATAGAATTTCGCTGAATTCTTAAATTAACCATAATATAAAATGATCTAATCGGGTCTCTGTTTGCCCTACCCTAGAAGTTTAACAGTTCATTTTACTCGCCATTTCTTGCGCTTTGAGATGCCGCTTAGCCCAATACGCTATCTGAAATATCAGCGACGTAAATTGAACAAATGTGAGAGAATCTCGCTGAATTCTTATATTAACCTTAATGTAAAATGATCTAATCGGGTCTCTGTTCGACCTACCCTAGAAGATTACTAGTGCATTTCACACGTCATTTCATGCGCTTGAGATGCCGCTTAGCTCAATAAGCTATCTGAAATAGGAGCGACGTAAATTGGACAAATGTGATAGAATTTTTCTGAATTCTTAAATAAACCATAATATGAAATGATCTAATCGGGTCTCTGTTTGCCCTACCCTAGAGGTTTAACAGTGCATTTCACTCGCCATTTCATGCGCTTTGAGATGCCGCTTAGCCCAATACGCTATCTGAAATAGGAGCGACGTAAATTGAACAAATGTGATAGAATTTCGCTGAATTCTTATATTAACCAAAATATAAAATGATCTAATCGGGTCTCTGATTGCCCTATCGTAGAAGTTTGATAGTGTATTTTACTCGACATTCCACGCGCTTTAAGTTGCCGCCTAGCCCAGTACGCTATCTGAAATAGGAACTACGTAAGTTGAACAAATGTGACAGAATTACGCTGAATTCTTATATTTACCGTAATATAAAATGATCTAATCGGGTCTCTGTTTGCCTTATCCTAGAAGTTTAATAGTGCATTTTACTCGCCATTTCATGCGCTTTGTGATGCCGCATAGCCCAATACGCTATCTGAAATAGGAGCGACGTAAATTGAACAAATGTGATAGAATTTCGCTGAATTCTTATATTAACCTCAATGTAAAATGATCTAATCGGGTCTTTGTTCGCCCTACCCTAGAAGTTTAATAGTGCATTTCACTCGTCATTTCATGCGCTTTGAGGTGCCGCTTAGCCCAATACGCTATCTGACATAGGAGCGACGTAAATTGAACAAATGTGATAGAATTTCGCTGAATTCTTAAATTAACCATAATATAAAATGATCTAATGGGGTCTCTGATTGCCCTATCATAGAAGTTTAGTAGTGCATTTTACTCGCCCTTCCACGCGCTTTGAGATACCGCCTTGCCCAGTACGCTATCTGAAATAGGAGCGACGTACGTTGAACAAATGTGATAGAATTACGCTGGATTCTTATATTAACCGTAATATAAAATGATCTAATCGGGTCTCTGTTTGCCCTACCCTAGAAGTTTAATAGTGCATTTTACTCGCCATTTCTTGCGCTTTGAGATGCCGCTTAGCCCAGTACGCTATCTGAAATAGGAGCGACGTAAATTGATCAAATGTGATAGAATTTCGCTGAATTCTTTTATTAACCATAACGTAAAATGATCTAATCGGGTCTCTGTTCGCCCTAGCGTAGAAGCTTAACTGTGCATTTTATTCGTCATTGCATGCGCTTTGAGATGCCGCTTAGCCCAATACGCTATCTGAAATAGGAGCGACGTAAATTGAACAAATGTGATAGAATATCGCTGAATTCTTGTATTAACCAAAATATAAAATGATCTAATCGGCTCTCTGATTGCCGTATCATAGAAGTTTAGTAGTGCATTTTACTCGCCATTCTTCGCGTTTTAAGATGCCGCCTAGCCCAGTACGCTAACTGAAATAGGAACGACGTAAATTGAGCAAATGTGATAGAATTTCCCTGAATACTTATATTAACCTTAATATAAAGTGATCTAATCGGGTCTCTGTTTGCCCTACCCTAGAAGTTTAATAGTGCATTTTGCTCGCCATTTCATGCGCTTTGAGATGCCGCCTAGCCCGGTACGCCATCTGAAATAGGAGCGACGTAAGTTGAACAAATGTGATAGAATTACGCTGAATTCTTATATTAACCTTAATGTAAAATGTTCTAATCGGGTCTCTGTTCGCCCTACCCAAGAAGATTAATAGTGCATTTCACTCGTCATTTCATGCGCCTTGAGATGCCGCTTAGCCCAGTACGCTATCTGAAATAGGAGCGATGTAAATTGAACAAATGTGATAGATTTTCGAAGAATTCTTGAATTAACCATAATATAAAATGATCTAATCAGGTCTCTGTTCGCCCTAGCCTAGAAGTTTAATAGTGCATTTTATTCGCCATTTCATGCGCTTTGAGATGCCGCTTAGCCAATACGCTATCTGAAATAGGAGCGACGTAAATTGAACAAATGTGATAGAATTTCCCTGAAATCTTATAGTAAACAAAATATAAAATGTTCTAATCGGGACTCTGATTGTCCTATCACAGAATTTTAGTAGTGCATTTTACTCGCCCTTCCACGCGCTTTGAGATGTCGCCTAGCCCAGTACGCTGTCTGAAATAGGAGCGACGTAAGTTGAACAAATGTGATAGAATTACGCTGCATTCTTATATTAACCGTAATATAAAATGATCTATTCGGGTCTCTGTTCGCCCTACCCTAGAAGTTTAATGGTGCATTTCACTCGTCAATCCATGCGCATTGAGATGCCGCTTAGCCCAATACGCTATCTGAAATAGGAGCGACGTAACTTGAACAAATGTGACAGAATTACGCTGAATTCTTATATTAACCGTAATATAAAATGATCTAATCGGGTCTCTGTTTGCCTTATCCTAGAAGTTTAATAGTGCATTTTCTCGCCATTTCATGCGCTTTGAGATGCCGCTTAGCCCAATACGCTATCTGAAATAGGAGCGACGTAAATTGAACGAATGTGATAGAATTTTGCCGAATTCTTAAATTAACCATAATATAAAATGATGTAATCGG
>CAKAJE020001737.1:0-54390 GCA_916610135.2 Macropis europaea | reverse complement strand
TTTGCCCTACCCTAGAAGTTTATAGTGCATTTTACTCGCCCTTTCGTGCGCTTTGAGATGCCGCTTAGCCCAATTCGCTATCAGAAATAGGAGCGACGTAAATTGAACAAATGTGTTAGGAATTTCGCTGAATTCTTATATTAACCGTAATATAAAATGATCTAATCGGGTCTCTGTTTGCCTTACCCTAGAAGTTTAATAGTGCATTTTACTCGCCATTTCATGCGCTTTGAGAAGCCGCTAGCCCAATATGCATCTGATATAGGAGCGACGTAAATTGAACAAATGTGATAGAAGTTCCCTGAATACTTATATTAACCTTAATGTAAAATGATCTAATCGGGTCTCTGTTCGCCCTGCCCTAGAAGTTTAATAGTGCATTTTACTCGCCATTTCACGCGCTTTGAGATGCCGCTTAGCCCAATACGCTATCTGAAATAGGAGCGACGTAAAATGAACAAATGTGATAGGATTTCGCTGAATTCTTAAATTAACCATAATATAAAATGATCTAATCGGGTCTCTATGTGCCCAACCCTAGAAGCTTAATAGTGCATTTCACTCGCCATTTCCTGCGCTTTGAGATGCCGCTTAGCCCAATACGCTATCTGAAATAGACGTATATTGAACAAATGTGATAGAATTTCCCTGAAATATTATAGTAAACAAAATATAAAATGATCTATTCGGAACTCTGATTGCCCTGTCATAGAGTTTAGTAGTGCATTTTACTCGCCCTTCCACGCGCTTTAAGATGCCGGCCTAGCGCAGTACGCTATCTGAAATAGGAGCGACGTTAGTTGAACAAATGTGATAGAATTACGCTGAATTCTTATATTAACCGTAATATAAAATGATCTATTCGGGTCTCTGTTCGCCCTACCCTATAAGTTTAATAGTGCATTTTACTCGCCCTTTCGTGCGCTTTGAGATGCCGATTAGCCCAATACGCTATCTGAAATAGGAGCGACGTAAATTGAACAAATGTGATAGAATTTCGCTGGATTCTTATATTAACCAAAGTAGAAAATGATCTAATCGGGTCTCTGATTGCCCTATCATAGAAGTTTAATAGTGCATTTTACACGCCATTCCACGCGCTTTAAGTTGCCGCCTAGCCCAGTACGCTATCTGAAATAGGAGCTACGTAAGTTGAACAAATGTCACAGAATTACGCTGAATTCTTATGTTAACCGTAATATAAAATGATCTAATCTGGTCTCTGTTTGCCTTATCCTAGAAGTGTAATAGTGCATTTTACACGCCATTTCATGCGCTTTGAGATGCCGCTTAGCCCATACGCTATCTGAAATAGGAGCGACGTAAATTGAACAAATGTGATAGAATTTCGCTGAATTCTTATATTAACAAAAATATAAAATGATCTAATCGGGTCTCTGATTGCCCTATCATAGAAGTTTAATAGTGCATTTTACTCGCCATTCCTCGCGCTTTAAGATGCCGCCTATCCGGGTACGCTATCTGAAATAGGAGCGACGTAAATTGAACAAATGTGACAGAATTTTTCTGTATTCTTAAATTAACCATAATATGAAATGACCTAATCGCGTCTCTGTTTGCCCTACCCTAGAAGTTTAATAGTGCATTTTACTCGCCATTTCTTGCGCTTTGCGATGCCACTTAGCACAAGTCGCTTTCTGAAATAGGAGCGATGTAAATTGAACAAATGTGAGAGAATTTCACTGAATTCTTAAATAAACCATAATATAAAATGATCTAATCGGGTCTCTATGTGCCCAACCCTAGAAGCTTAATAGTGCATTTTACACGCCATTTCCTGCGCTTTGAGATGCCGCTTAGCCCAATACGCTATCTGAAATAGACGTATATTGAACAAATGTGATAGAATTTCCCTGAAATATTATAGTAAACAAAATATAAAATGATCTATTCGGAACTCTGATTGCCCTATCATAGAAGTTTAGTAGTGCATTTTACTCGCCCTTCCACGCGCTTTAAGATGCCGCTTAGCCCAATACGCTATCTGAAATATCAGCGACGTAAATTGAACAAATGTGAGAGAATTCACTGAATCTTAAATTAACCATAATATAAAATGATCTAATCGGGTCTCTGATTGCCCTACCCTAGAAGTTTAATAGTGCATTCTACTCACCATTCCACGCGCTTTAAGTTGCCGCCTAGCCCAGTACGCTATCTGAAATAGGAGCTACGTAAGTTGAACAAATGTCACAGAAATACGCTGAATTCTTATATTAACCGTAATATAAAATGATCTAATCGGGTCTCTGTTTGCCTTATCCTAGAAGTTTAATAGTGCATTGTACCCGCCATTTCTTGCGCTTTGAGATGCCGCTTAGCCCAGTACGCTATCTGAAATAGGAGCGATGTAAATTGAACAAATGTGATAGAATTTCGCTGAATTCTTAAATTAACCATAATATAAATGATCTAATGGGGTCTGTGTTTGCCCTACCCTAGAAGTTTAATAGTGCATTGTACTCGCCCTTTCTTGCGCTTTGAGATGCCACTTAGCACAAGTCGCTATCTGAAATAGGAGCGATGTAAATTGAACAAATGTGATAGAATTTCGCTGAATTCTTATATTAACCTTAATGTAAAATGATCTAATCGGGTCTTTGTTCGCCCTACCCAAGAAGTTTAATAGTGCATTTCACTCGTCATTTCATGCGCTTTGCGATGCCGCTTAGCCCAATAAGCTATCTGAAATTGGAGCGACGTATATTGAACAAATGTGATAGAATTTCGCTGAATTCTTGTATTAACCAAAATATAAAATGATCTTATCGGGTCTCTGATTGCCCTATCATAGAAGTTTAATAGTGCATTTTACTCGCCATTCCACGCGCTTTAAGATGCCGCCTAGCCCAGTACGCTATCTGAAATAGGAGCTACGTAAGTTGAACGAATGTGTCAGAATTACGCTGATTTCTTTTATTAACCAAAATATAAAATGATCTAATCCGGTCTCTGTTTGCCCTACCCTAGAAGTTGAATAGTGCATTGTACGAGCCATTTCTTGCGCTTTGAGATGCAGCTTAGCCCAATACGCTATCTGAAATAGGAGCGACGTAAATTGAACAAATGTGATAGAATTTCGCTGAATTCTTATTTAACCTTAATGTAAAATGATCTAATCGGGACTTTGTTCGCCCTACCCTAGAAGTTTAATAGTGCATTTCACTCGTCATTTCATGCGCTTTGAGTTGCCGCTTAGCCCAATAAGCTATCTGAAATAGGAGCGACGTAAATTGAACAAATGTGATAGAACTTCGCTGAATTCTTATATTAACCGTAATATAAAATGATCTTATCGGGTCTCTGATTGCCCCACCCTAGAAGTTCAATAGTGCATTTTACTCGCCCTTTCGTGCGCTTTGAGATGCCGCTTAGCCCAATACGCTATCTGAAATAGGAGCGACGTAAATTGAACAAATGTAATAGAATTTCGCTGAATTCTTAAATTAACCATAATATGAAATGACCTAATCGGGTCTCTGTTTGCCCTACCCTAGAAGTTTAATAGAGCATTTTACTCGTCATTTCATGCGCTTTGAGATGCCGCCTAGCCCAGTACGCTATCTGAAATAGGAGCGACGTAAATTGAACAAATGTGATAGAATTTCGCTGAATTCTTATATTAACCAAAATATAAAATGATCTAATGGGGTCTCTGTTTGCCCTACCCTAGAAGTTTAATAGTGCATTTTACTCGCCCTTTCGTGCGCTTTGAGATGCCGCTTAGCCCAATACGCTATCTGAAATAGGAGCGACGTAAATTGAACAAATGTGATAGAATTTCGCTGAATTCTTATCTTAACCTTCATGTAAAATGATCTAATCGGGTCTCTGGTTGCCCTACCCTAGAAGTTTAATAGTGCATTTTACTCGCCCTTTCGTGCGCTTTGAGATGCCGCTTAGCCAATTCGCTATCAGAAATAGGAGCGACGTTAATTGAACAAATGTGATAGAATTTCGCTGAATTCTTATATTAACCGTAATATAAAATTATCTAATCGGGTCTCTGTTTGCCTTACCCTAGAAGTTTAATAGTGCATTTTACTCGCCATTTCATGCGCTTTGAGATGCCGCTTAGCCCAATACGCTATCTGAAGTAGGAGCGACGTAAATTAAACAAATGTGATAGAACTTCGCTGCATTCTTATATTAACCATAATATAAAATGATCTAATCGGGTCTCTGATTGCCCTACCCTAGAAGTTTAATAGTGCATTTTACTCACCATTCCACGCGCTTTAAGTTGCCGCCTATCCCAGTACGCTATCTGAAATAGGAGCTACGTAAGTTGAACAAATGTCACAGAATTACGCTGAATTCTTATATTAACCGTAATATAAAATGATCTAATCGGGTCTCTGTTTGCCTTATCCTAGAAGTTTAATAGTGCATTTTACTCGTCAATTCATGCGCTTTTCGATGCCGCGTAGCCCAATAAGCTATCTGAAATAGGAGCGACGTAAATTGAACAAATGTGATAGAATTTCGCTGAATTCTTATATTAACCAAAATATAAAATGATCTAATCGGGTCTCTGATTGCCCTATCATAGAAGTTTAACAGTGCATTTTACTCGCATTCCACGCGCTTTAAGTTGCCGCCTAGCCCAGCACGCTATCTGTAATAGGAGCTACGTAAGTTGAACAAATGTCACAGAATTACGCTGAATTCTTATATTAACCGTAATATAAAATGATCTAATCCGGTCTCTGTTTGCCCTACCCTAGAAGTTGAATAGTGCATTGTACGAGCCATTTCTTGCGCTTTGAGATGCAGCTTAGCCCAATACGCTATCTGAAAGAGGAGCGACGTAAATTGAACAAATGTGATAGAATTTCGCTGAATTCTTATTTTAACCTTAATGTAAAATGATCTAATCGGGTCTTTGTTCGCCCTACCCTAGAAGTTTAATAGTGCATTTCACTCGTCATTTCATGCGCTTTGAGATGCCGCTTAGCCCAATAGCTATCTGAAATAGGAGCGACGTAAATTGAACAAATGTGATAGAATTTCGCTGAATTCTTTTATTTACCATAATGTTAAATGATCTAATCGGGTCTCTGTTCGCCCTAGCGTAGAAGCTTAATAGTGCATTTTATTCGTCATTTCATGCGCTTTGAGATGCCGCTTAGCCCCATACGCTATCTGAAATAGGAGCGACGCAAATTGAACAAATGCGATAGAATATCGCTGAATTCTTATATTAACCATAATATAAAATGATGTAATCGGGTCTCTGTTCGCCCTACCCAGAAGTTTAATAGTGCATTTCTCTCGTCATTTCATGCGCTTTGAGATGCCGCTTAGCCCAATAGCTATCTGAAATAGGAGCGACGTAAATTGAACAAATGTGATAGAATTTCCCTGAAAGCTTATATTAACCGTAATATAAAATGATCTAATCGGGTCTCTTTTTGCATTACCCTAGAAGTTTAATAGTGCATTTACTCGCCATTCCACGCGCTTTAGGATGCCGCCTATCAGAGTACGCTATCTGAAATAGGAGCGACGTCAGTTGAACAAATGTGATACAATAACGCTGAATTCTTATATTAACCGTAATATAAAATGGTCTAATCGGGTCTCCGTTTGCCTTATCCTAGAAGTTTAATAGTGCATTTTACTCGCCATTTCATGCGCATTCAGATGCCGCTTAGCCCAATACGCTATTTGAAATAGGAGCGATGTAAATTGAACAAATGTGATAGAATTTCGCTGAATTCTGTAATTAACCATAATATGAAATGACCTAATCGGGTCTCTGTTCGCCCTACCCAAGAAGTTTAATAGTGCATTTCTCTCGTCATTTCATACGCTTTGAGATGCCGCTTAGCCCAATACGCTATCTGAAATACGAGCGACGTAAATTGAACAAATGTGATAGAATTTCCCTGAAATCTTATATTAAACAATACATAAAATGATCTAAACGGGACCCTGATTGCCCTACCATAGAAGTTTAGTAGTGCATTTTACTCGCCCTTCCACGCGCTTTAAGATGCCGCCTAGCCCAGTACACTATCTGAAATAGGAGCGACGCATGTTGAACAAATGTGATAGAATTACGCTGAAGTCTTATATTAACCGTAATATAAAATGATCTAACCGGGTCTCTGATTGCCCTACCCTAGAAGTTTAGTAGTGCATTTTACTCGCCATTTCATGCGCTTTGAGATGCCGCTTAGCCCAATACGCTATCTGAAATAGGAGCGACGTAAACTGAACAAATGTGATAGAATTTCGCTGAATTCTTATATTAACCAAAATATAAAATGATCTAATCGGGTCTCTGATTGCCCTACCCTAGAAGTTTAATAGTGCATTTTACTCACCATTCCACGCGCTTTAAGTTGCCGCCTAGCCCAGTACGCTATCTGAAATAGGAGCTACGTAAGTTTAACAAATGTCACAGAATTACGCTGAATTCTTATATTAACCGTAATATAAAATGATCTAATCGGGTCTCTGATTGCCCTACCCCAGAAGTTTAATAATGCATTTTACTCGCCATTTCATGCGCTTTGAGATGCCGCTTAGCCCAATACGCTATCTGAAATAGGAGCGACGTAAATTGAACAAATGTGATAGAATTTCGCTGAATTCTTATATTAACCAAAATATAAAATGATCTAATCGGGTCTCTGATTGCCCTACCCTAGAAGTTTAATAGTGCATTTTACTCGCCATTTCATGCGCTTTGAGATGCCGCTTAGCCCAATACGCTATCTGAAATAGGAGCGTCGTAAATTAAACAAATGTGATAGAACTTCGCTGAATTCATATATTAACCATAATATAAAATGATGTAATCGGGTCTCTGATTGCCCTACCCTAGAAGTTTAATAGTGCATTTTACTCACCATTCCACGCGCTTTAAGTTGCCGCCTAGCCAGTATGCTATCTGAAATAGGAGCTACGTAAGTTGAACAAATGTCACAGAATTACGCTGAATTCTTATATTAACCGTAATATAAAATGATCTAATCCGGTCTCTGTTTGCCCTACCCTAGAAGTTGAATAGTGCATTGTACGAGCCATTCTTGCGCTTTGAGATGCAGCTAGCCCAATACGCTATCTGAAATAGGAGCGACGCAAATTGAACAAATGCGATAGAATATCGCTGAATACTTATATTAACCATAATATAAAATGATGTAATCGGGTCTCTGTTCGCCCTACCCAAGAAGTTTAATAGTGCATTTCTCTCGTCATTTCATGCGCTTTGAGATGCCGCTTAGCCCAATAGCTATCTGAAATAGGAGCGACGTAAATTGAACAAATGTGATAGAATTTTGCTGAATTCTTAAATTAACCATAATATAAAATGATGTAATCTGGTCTCTGTTCGCCCTACCCAAGAAGTTTAATAGTGCATTTCTCTCGTCATTTCATGCGCTTTGAGGTGCCGCTTAGCCCAATAGCTATCTGAAATAGGAGCGACGTAAATTGAACAAATGTGATAGAATTTCCCTGAAATCTTATATTAAACAAAATATAAAATGATCTAAACGGGACTCTGATTGCCCTATCATAGAAGTTTAGTAGTGAATTTTACTCGCCCTTCCACGCGCTTTAAGATGCCGCCTAGCCCAGTACACTATCTGAAATAGGAGCGACGTATGTTGAACAAATTTGATAGAATTATGCTGAATTCTTATATTAACCGTAATATAAAATGATCTAATCGGGTCTCTGATTGCCCTACCCTAGAAGTTTAATAGTGCATTTTACTCGCCATTTCTTGCGCTTTGAGATGCCGCTTAGCCCAATACGCTATCTGAAATATCAGCGACGTAAATTGAACAAATGTGAGAGAATTTCGCTGAATTCTTAAATTAACCATAATATAAAATGTTCTAAATGGGGTCTCTGTTTGCCCTACCCTAGAAGTTTAATAGTGCATTTTACTCGCCATTTCTTGCGCTTTGAGATGCCGCTTAGCACAAGTCGCTATCTGAAATAGGAGCGATGTAAATTGAACAAATGTGATAGAATTTTCCTGAAATGTTATAGTAAACAAAATATAAAATGATCTATTCGGAACTCTGATTGCCCTATCATAGAAGTTTAGAAGTGCATTTTACTCGCCCTTCCACGCGCTTTAAGATGCCGCCTAGCCCAGTACGCTATCTGAAATAGGAGCGACGTTAGTTGAACAAATGTGATAGAATTACGCTGAATTCTTATATTAACCGTAATATAAAATGATCTATTCGGGTGTCTGTTCGCCCTACCCTAGACGTTTAATAGTGCATTTCACTCGCCATTCCATGCGCTTTGAGATGCCGCTTAGCACAATACGCTATCTGAAATAGGAGCGACGTAAATTGAACAAATGTGATAGAATTTCGCTGAATTCTTATATTAACCAAAATATGAAATGATCTTATCGGGTCTCTGATTGCCCTACCCTAGAAGTTTAATAGTGCATTTTACTCGCCCTTTCGTGCGCTGTGAGATGCCGCTTATCCCAATACGCTATCTGAAATAGGAGCGACGTAAATTGAACAAATGTGATAGAATTTCGCTGGATTCTTATATTAACCAAAATATAAAATGATCTAATCGGGTCTCTGATTGCCCTATCATAGAAGTTTAATAGTGCATTTTACTCGCCATTCCACGCGCTTTAATTTGCCGCCTAGCCCAGTACGCTATCTGAAATTGGAGCTACGTAAGTTGAACAAACGTCACAGAATTACGCTGAATTCTTATGTTAACCGTAATATAAAATGATCTAATCGGGACTCTGTTTGCCTTATCCTAGAAGTTTAATAGTGCATTTTACTCGCCATTTCATGCCCTTTGAGATGCCGCTTATCCCAATAAGCTATCTGAAATAGGAGCGACGTAAATTGAACAAATGTGATAGAACTTCGCTGAATTCTTACATTAACCGTAATATAAAATGATCTTATCGGGTCTCTGATTGCCCCACCCTAGAAGTTTGATAGTGCATTTTACTCGCACTTTCGTGCGCTTTGAGATGCCGCTTAGCCCAATAAGCTATCTGAAATAGGAGCGATGTAACTTGAACAAATGTGATAGAATTTCGCTGAATTCTTAAATTAACCATAATATGAAATGACCTAATCGGGTCTCTGTTTGCCTACCCTAGAAGTTTAATAGAGCATTTTACTCGTCATTTCATGCGCTTTGAGATGCCGCCTAGCCCAGTACGCTATCTGAAATAGGAGCGACGTAAATTGAACAAATGTGACAGAATTTCGCTGAATTCTTTTATTTACCATAATGTTAAATGATCTAATCGGGTCTCTGTTCACCCTAGCGTAGAAGCTTAATAGTGCATTTTATTCGTCATTTCATGCGCTTTGAGATGCCGCTTAGCCCAATACGCTATCTGAAATAGGAGCGACGCAAATTGAACAAATGCGATAGAATATCGCTGAATTCTTATATTAACCATAATATAAAATGATGTAATCGGGTCTCTGCTCGCCCTACCCAAGAAGTTTAATAGTGCATTTCTCTCGTCATTTCATGCGCTTTGAGATGTCGCTTAGCCCAATAGCTATCTGAAATAGGAGCGACGTAAATTGAACA
This sequence comes from Macropis europaea, assembly GCA_916610135.2. Classification (NCBI taxonomy): domain Eukaryota; kingdom Metazoa; phylum Arthropoda; class Insecta; order Hymenoptera; family Melittidae; genus Macropis; species Macropis europaea. The sequence goes on along the minus strand of CAKAJE020001737.1, from coordinate 44,805 downwards.
AATGTGATAGAATTTCCCTGAAATCTTATATTAACCGTAATATAAAATGATCTAATCGGGTCTCTGTTTGCATTACCCTCGAAGTTTAATAGTGCATTTTACTCGCCTTTCCACGCGCTTTAAGATGCCGCCTATCCGAGTACGCTATCTGAAATAGGAGCGACGTAGTTGAACAAATGTGATAGAATAACGCTGAATTCTTATATTAACCGTAATATAAAATGGTCTATCGGGTCTCCATTTGCCTTATCCTAGAAGTTTAATAGTGCATTTTACTCGCCATTTCATGCGCATGGAGATGCCGCTTAGCCCAATACGCTATTTGAAATAGGAGCGATGTAAATTGAACAAATGTGATAGAATTTCGCTGAATTCTTAAATTAACCATAATATGATATAACCTAATCGGGTCTCTGTTCGCCCTACCCAAGAAGTTTAATATCGCATTTCTCTCGTCATTTCATACGCTTTGAGATGCCGCTTAGCCCAATACGCTATCTGAAATAGGAGCGACGTAAATTGAACAAATGTGATAGAATTTCCCTGAAATCTTATATTAAACAATACATAAAATGATCTAAACGGGACTCTGATTGCCCTACCATAGAAGTTTAGTAGTGCATTTTACTCGCCCTTCCACGCGCTTTAAGATGCCGCCAAGCCCAGTACACTATCTGAAATAGGAGCGACGTATGTTGAACAAATGTGATAGAATTACGCTGAATTCTTATATTAACCGTAATATAAAATGATCTAATCGGGTCTCTGTGTGCCTTACCCTAGAAGTTTAATAGTGCATTTTACTCGCCATCTCATGCGCTTTGAGATGCCGTTTAGCCCAATACGCTATCTGAAATAGGAGCGACGTAAATTGAACAAATGTGATAGAATTACGCTGAATCCTTATATTAACCAAAATATAAAATGATCTAATCGGGTCTCTGATTGCCCTATTATAGAAGTTTAATAGTGCATTTTACTCGCCATTCCACGCGCTTTAAGATGCCGCCTAGCCCAGTATGCTATCTGAAATAGGAGCGATGTAAATTGAACAAATGTGATAGAATTTTGCTGAATTCTTAAATTAACCATAATATAAAATGATCTAATGGGGTCTCTGTTTGCCCTACCCTAGAAGTTTAATAGTGAATTTTACTCGCCATTTCTTGCGCTTTGAGATGCCGCTTAGCCCAATACGCTATCTGAAATAGGAGCGACGTAAATTGAACAAATGTGATAGAATTTCCCTGAAATGTTATAGTAAACAAAATATAAAATGATCTATTCGGAACTCTGATTGCCCTATCATAGAAGTTTAGAAGTGCATTTTACTCGCCCTTCCACGCGCTTTAAGATGCCGCCTAGCCCAGTACGCTATCTGAAATAGGAGCGACGTTAGTTGAACAAATGTGATAGAATTACGCTGAATTCTTATATTAACCGTAATATAAAATGATCTATTCGGGTGTCTGTTCGCCCTACCCTAGAAGTTTAATAGTGCATTTTACTCGCCATTTCTTGCGCTTTGAGATGCCACTTAGCACAAGTCGCTATCTGAAATAGGAGCGATGTAAATTGAACAAATGTGACAGAATTTCGCTGAATTCTTATATTAACCTTAATGTAAATTGATCTAATCCGGTCTTTGTTCGCCCTACCCAACAAGTTTAATAGTGCATTTCACTCGTCAATTCATGCGCTTTGCGATGCCGCTTAGCCCAATAAGCTATCTGAAATTGGAGCGACGTATATTGAACAAATGTGATAGAATTTCGCTGAATTCTTATATTAACCAAAATATAAAATGATCTAATCGGGTCTCTGATTGCCCTATCATAGAAGTTTAATAGTGCATTTTACTCGCCATTCCACGCGCTTTAAGATGCCGCCTAGCCCAGTACGCTATCTGAAATAGGAGCTACGTAAGTTGAACGAATGTGACAGAATTACGCTGATTTCTTATACTAACCGTAATATAAAATGATCTAATCGGGTCTCTGTTTGCCTTATCCTAGAAGTTTAATAGTGCATTTTACTCGCCATTTCATGCGCTTTGAGATGCCTCTTAGCCCAATACGCTATCTGAAATAGGAGCGACGTAAATTGAACAAATGTGATAGAATTTCGCTGAATTCTTAAATTAACCATAATATAAAATGATCTAATGGGGTCTCTGTTTGCCCTACCCTAGAAGTTTAATAGTGCATTTTACGAGCCATTTCTTGCGCTTTGAGATGCAGCTTAGCCCAATGCGCTATCTGAAATAGGAGCGACGTAAATTGAACAAATGTGATAGAATTTCGCTGAATTCTTATATTAACCAAAATATGAAATGATCTTATCGGGTCTCTGATTGCCCTACCCTAGAAGTTTAATAGTGCATTTTACTCGCCCTTTCGTGCGCTGTGAGATGCCGCTTAGCCCAATACGCTATCTGAAATAGGAGCGACGTAAATTGAACAAATGTGATAGAATTTCGCTGGATTCTTATATTAACCAAAATATAAAATGATCTAATCGGGTCTCTGATTGCCCTACCCTAGAAGTTTAATAGTGCATTTTACTCGCCATTTCATGCGCTTTGAGATGCCTCTTAGCCCAATACGCTATCTGAAATAGGAGCGACGTAAATTGAACAAATGTGATAGAATTTCACTGAATTCTTATATTAACCAAAATATAAAATGATCTAATCCGGTCTCTGTTTGCCCTACCCTAGTAGTTTAATAGTGCATTTTACGAGCCATTTCTTGCGCTTTGAGATGCCACTTAGCACAAGTCGCTATCTGAAATAGGAGCGATGTAAATTGAACAAATGTGATAGAATTTCGCTGAATTCTTATATTAACCTTAATGTAAAATGATCTAATCGGGTCTTTGTTCGCCATACCCAAGAAGTTTAATAGTGCATTTTACTCGCCATTCCACGCGCTTTAAGATGCCGCCTAGCCCAGTACGCTATCTGAAATAGGAGCTACGTAAGTTGAACGAATGTGACAGAATTACGCTGATTTCTTATATTAACCGTAATATAAAATGATCTAATCGGGTCTCTGTTTGCCTTATCCTAGAAGTTTAATAGTGCATTTTACTCGCCATTTCATGCGCTTTGAGATGCCTCCCAGCCCAATACGCTATCTGAAATAGGAGCGACGTAAATTGAACAAATGTGATAGAATTTCGCTGAATTCTTATATTAACCAAAATATAAAATGATCTAATCCGGTCTCTGTTTGCCCTACCCTAGAAGTTTAATAGTGCATTTTACGAGCCATTTCTTGCGCTTTGAGATGCAGGTTAGCCCAATACGCTATCTGAAATAGGAGCGACGTAAATTGAACAAATGTGATAGAATTTCGCTGAATTCTTATATTAACCATAATATAAAATGATCTAATCGGGTCTCTGATTGCCCTACCCTAGAAGTTTAATAGTGCATTTTACTCACCATTCCACGCGCTTTAAGTTGCCGCCTAGCCCAGTACGCTATCTGAAATAGGAGCTACGTAAGTTGAACAAATGTCACAGAATTACGCTGAATTCTTATATTAACCGTAATATAAAATGATCTAATCGGGTCTCTGTTTGCCTTATCCTAGAAGTTTAATAGTGCATTTTACTCGTCAATCCATGCGCTTTGCAATGCCGCTTAGCCCAATAAGCTATCTGAAATAGGAGCGACGTAAATTGAACAAATGTGATAGAATTTCGCTGAATTCTTATATTAACCAAAATATAAAATGATCTAATCGGGTCTCTGATTGCCCTATCATAGAAGTTTAACAGTGCATTTTACTCGCCATTCCACGCGCTTTAAGTTGCCGCCTAGCCCAGCACGCTATCTGAAATAGGAGCTACGTAAGTTGAACAAATGTCACAGATTTACGCTGAATTCTTATATTAACCGTAATATAAAATGATCTAATCGGGTCTCCGTTTGCCTTATCCTAGAAGTTTAATAGTGCATTTTACTCCCCATTTCATGCGCTTTGAGATGCCGCTTAGCCCAATACGCTATCTGAAATAGGAGCGACGTAAATTGAACAAATGTGATAGAATTTCGCTGAATTCTTATATTAACCAAAATATAAAATGATCTAATGGGGTCTCTGTTTGCCCTACCCTAGAAGTTTAATAGTGCATTTTACTCGCCATTTCTTGCGCTTTGAGATGCCACTTAGCACAAGTCGCTATCTGAAATAGGAGCGATGTAAATTGAACAAATGTGATAGAATTTCGCTGAATTCTTATATTAACCTTAATGTAAAATGATCTAATCGGGTCTTTGTTCGCCCTACCCAAGAAGTTTAATAGTGCATTTCACTCGTCATTTCATGCGCTTTGCGATGCCGCTTAGCCCAAGAAGCTATCTGAAATTGGAGCGACGTATATTGAACAAATGTGATAGAATTTCGCTGAATTCTTATATTAACCAAAATATAAAATGATCTAATCGGGTCTCTGATTGCCCTATCATAGAAGTTCAATAGTGCATTTTACTCGCCATTCCACGCGCTTTAAGATGCCGCCTAGCCCAGTACGCTATCTGAAATCGGAGCTACGTAAGTTGAACGAATGTGGCACAATTACGCTGATTTCTTATATTAACCGTAATATAAAATGATCTAATCGGGTCTCTGTTTGCCTTATCCTAGAAGTTTAATAGTGCATTTTACTCGCCATTTCATGCGCTTTGAGATGCCTCTTAGCCCAATACGCTATCTGAAATAGGAGCGACGTAAATTGAACAAATGTGATAGAATTTCGCTGAATTCTTATATTAACCAAAATATAAAATGATCTAATCCGGTCTCTGTTTGCCCTACCCTAGAAGTTTAATAGTGCATTTTACGAGCCATTTCTTGCGCTTTGAGATGAAGCTTAGCCCAATACGCTATCTGAAATAGGAGCGACGTAAATTGAACAAATGTGATAGAATTTCGCTGAATTCTTATATTAACCAAAATATGAAATGATCTTATCGGGTCTCTGATTGCCCTACCCTAGAAGTTTGATAGTGCATTTTACTCGCCCTTTCGTGCGCTGTGAGATGCCGCTTAGCCCAATACGCTATCTGAAATAGGAGCGACATAATTTGATCAAATGTGATAGAATTTCGCTGGATTCTTATATTAACCAAAATATAAAATGATCTAATCGGGTCTCTGATTGCCCTATCATAGAAGTTTAATAGTGGATTTTACTCGCCATTCCACGCGCTTTAAGTTGCCTCCTAGCCCAGTACGCTATCTGAAATAGGAGCTACGTAAGTTGAACAAATGTCACAGAATTACGCTGCATTCTTATGTTAACCGTAATATAAAATGATCTAATCGGGTCTCTGTTTGCCTTATCCTAGAAGTTTAAGAGTGCATTTTACTCGCCATTTCATGCGCTTTGAGATGCCGCTTAGCCCAATACGCTATCTGAAATAGGAGCGACGTAAATTAAACAAATGTGATAGAACTTCGCTGAATTCTTATATTAACCATAATATAAAATGATCTAATCGGGTCTCTGATTGCCCTACCCTAGAAGTTTAATAGTGCATTTTACTCACCATTCCACGCGCTTTAAGTTGCCGCCTAGCCCAGTACGCTATCTGAAATAGGAGCTACGTAAGTTGAACAAATGTCACAGAATTACGCTGAATTCTTATATTAACCGTAATATAAAATGATCTAATCGGGTCTCTGTTTGCCTTATCCTAGAAGTTTAATAGTGCATTTTACTCGTCAATCCATGCGGTTTGCGATGCCGCTTAGCCCAATAAGCTATCTGAAATAGGAGCGACGTAAATTGAACAAATGTGATAGAATTTCGCTGAATTCTTATATTAACCAAAATATAAAATGATCTAATCGGGTCTCTGATTGCCCTATCATAGAAGTTTAACAGTGCATTTTACTCGCCATTCCACGCGCTTTAAGTTGCCGCCTAGCCCAGCACGCTATCTGAAATAGGAGCTACGTAAGTTGAACAAATGTCACAGAATTACGCTGAATTCTTATATTAACCGTAATATAAAATGATCTAATCGGGTCTCCGTTTGCCTTATCCTAGAAGTTTAATAGTGCATTTTACTCGCCATTTCATGCGCTTTGAGATGCCGCTTAGCCCAATACGCTATCTGAAATAGGAGCGACGTAAATTGAACAAATGTGATAGAATTTCGCTGAATTCTTATATTAAACAAAATATAAAATGATCTAATGGGGTCTCTGTTTGCCCTACCCTAGAAGTTTAATAGTGCATTTTACTCGCCATTTCTTGCGCTTTGAGATGCCACTTAGCACAAGTCGCTATCTGAAATAGGAGCGATGTAAATTGAACAAATGTGATAGAATTTCGCTGAATTCTTATATTAACCTTAATGTAAAATGATCTAATCGGGTCTTTGTTCGCCCTACCCAAGAAGTTTAATAGTGCATTTCACTCGTCATTTCATGCGCTTTGCGATGCCGCTTAGCCCAATAAGCTATCTGAAATTGGAGCGACGTATATTGAACAAATGTGATAGAATTTCGCTGAATTCTTATATTAACCAAAATATAAAATGATCTAATCGGGTCTCTGATTGCCCTATCATAGAAGTTTAATAGTGCATTTTACTCGCCATTCCACGCGCTTTAAGATGCCGCCTAGCCCAGTACGCTATCTGAAATAGGAGCTACGTAAGTTGAACGAATGTGACAGAATTACGCTGAATTCTTATATTAACCGTAATATAAAATGATCTAATCGGGTCTCCGTTTGCCTTATCCTAGAAGTTTAATAGTGCATTTTACTCGCCATTTCATGCGCTTTGAGATGCCGCTTAGCCCAATACGCTATCTGAAATAGGAGCGACGTAAATTGAACAAATGTGATAGAATTTCGCTGAATTCTTATATTAACCAAAATATAAAATGATCTAATGGGGTCTCTGTTTGCCCTACCCTAGAAGTTTAATAGTGCATTTTACTCGCCATTTCTTGCGCTTTAAGATGCCGCCTAGCCCAGTACGCTATCTGAAATAGGAGCTACGTAAGTTGAACGAATGTGACAGAATTACGCTGATTTCTTATATTAACCGTAATATAAAATGATCTAATCGGGTCTCTGTTTGCCTTATCCTAGAAGTTTAATAGTGCATTTTACTCGCCATTTCATGCGCTTTGAGATGCCTCTTAGCCCAATACGCTATCTGAAATAGGAGCGACGTAAATTGAACAAATGTGATAGAATTTCGCTGAATTCTTATATTAACCAAAATATAAAATGATCTAATCCGGTCTCTGTTTGCCCTACCCTAGAAGTTTAATAGTGCATTTTACGAGCCATTTCTTGCGCTTTGAGATGCAGCTTAGCCCAATACGCTATCTGAAATAGGAGCGACGTAAATTGAACAAATGTGATAGAATTTCGCTGAATTCTTATATTAACCAAAATATGAAATGATCTTATCGGGTCTCTGATTGCCCTACCCTAGAAGTTTAATAGTGCATTTTACTCGCCCTTTCGTGCGCTGTGAGATGCCGCTTAGCCCAATACGCTATCTGAAATAGGAGCGACGTAAATTGAACAAATGTGATAGAATTTCGCTGGATTCTTATATTAACCAAAATATAAAATGATCTAATCGGGTCTCTGATTGCCCTATCATAGAAGTTTAATAGTGCATTTTACTCGCCATTCCACGCGCTTTAAGTTGCCGCCTAGCCCAGTACGCTATCTGAAATAGGAGCTACGTAAGTTGAACAAATGTCACAGAATTACGCTGCATTCTTATGTTAACCGTAATATAAAATGATCTAATCGGGTCTCTGTTTGCCTTATCCTAGAAGTTTAAGAGTGCATTTTACTCGCCATTTCATGCGCTTTGAGATGCCGCTTAGCCCAATACGCTATCTGAAATAGGAGCGACGTAAATTGAAGAAATGTGATAGAATTTCGCTGAATTCTTATATTAACCAAAATATAAAATGATCTAATGGGGTCTCTGTTTGCCCTACCCTAGAAGTTTAATAGTGCATTTTACTCGCCATTTCTTGCGCTTTGAGATGCCACTTAGCACAAGTCGCTATCTGAAATAGGAGCGATGTAAATTGAACAAATGTGATAGTATTTCGCTGAATTCTTATATTAACCTTAATGTAAAATGATCTAATCGGGTCTTTGTTCGCCCTACCCAAGAAGTTTAATAGTGCATTTCCCTCGTCATTTCATGCGCTTTGCGATGCCGCTTAGCCCAATAAGCTATCTGAAATTGGAGCGACGTATATTGAACAAATGTGATAGAATTTCGCTGAATTCTTATATTAACCAAAATATAAAATGATCTAATCGGGTCTCTGATTGCCCTATCATAGAAGTTTAATAGTGCATTTTACTCGCCATTCCACGCGCTTTAAGATGCTGCCTAGCCCAGTACGCTATCTGAAATAGGAGTTACGTAAGTTGAACGAATGTCACAGAATTACGCTGCATTCTTATGTTAACCGTAATATAAAATGATCTAATCGGGTCTCCGTTTGCCTTATCCTAGAAGTTTAATAGTGCATTTTACTCGCCATTTCGTGCGCTTTGAGATGCCGCTTAGCCCAATACGCTATCTGAAATAGGAGCGACGTAAATTGAACAAATGTGATAGAATTTCGCTGAATTCTTATATTAACCAAAATATAAAATGATCTAATGGGGTCTCTGTTTGCCCTACCCTAGAAGTTTAATAGTGCATTTTACTCGCCATTTCTTGCGCTTTGAGATGCCACTTAGCACAAGTCGCTATCTGAAATAGGAGCGATGTAAATTGAACAAATGTGATAGAATTTCGCTGAATTCTTATATTAACCTTAATGTAAAATGATCTAATCGGGTCTTTGTTCGCCCTACCCAAGAAGTTTAATAGTGCATTTCACTCGTCATTTCATGCGCTTTGCGATGCCGCTTAGCCCAATAAGCTATCTGAAATTGGAGCGACGTATATTGAACAAATGTGATAGAATTTCGCTGAATTCTTATATTAACCAAAATATAAAATGATCTAATCGTGTCTCTGATTGCCCTATCATAGAAGTTTAATAGTGCATTTTACTCACCATTCCACGCGCTTTAAGTTGCCGCCTAGCCCAGTACGCTATCTGAAATAGGAGCTACGTAAGTTGAACAAATGTCACAGAATTACGCTGCATTCTTATGTTAACCGTAATATAAAATGATCTAATCGGGTCTCTGTTTGCCTTATCCTAGAAGTTTAAGAGTGCATTTTACTCGCCATTTCATGCGCTTTGAGATGCCGCTTAGCCCAATACGCTATCTGAAATAGGAGCGACGTAAATTAAACAAATGTGATAGAACTTCGCTGAATTCTTATATTAACCATAATATAAAATGATCTAATCGGGTCTCTGATTGCCCTACCCTAGAAGTTTAATAGTGCATTTTACTCACCATTCCACGCGCTTTAAGTTGCCGCCTAGCCCAGTACGCTATCTGAAATAGGAGCTACGTAAGTTGAACAAATGTCACAGAATTACGCTGAATTCTTATATTAACCGTAATATAAAATGATCTAATCGGGTCTCTGTTTGCCTTATCCTAGAAGTTTAATAGTGCATTTTACTCGTCAATCCATGCGCTTTGCGATGCCGCTTAGCCCAATAAGCTATCTGAAATAGGAGCGACGTAAATTGAACAAATGTGATAGAATTTCGCTGAATTCTTATATTAACCAAAATATAAAATGATCTAATCGGGTCTCTGATTGCCCTATCATAGAAGTTTAACAGTACATTTTACTCGCCATTCCACGCGCTTTAAGTTGCCGCCTAGCCCAGCACGCTATCTGAAATAGGAGCTACGTAAGTTGAACAAATGTCACAGAATTACGCTGCGTTCTTATATTAACCGTAATATAAAATGATCTAATCGGGTCTCCGTTTGCCTTATCCTAGAAGTTTAATAGTGCATGTTACTCGCCATTTCATGCGCTTTGAGATGCCGCTTAGCCCAATACGCTATCTGAAATAGGAGCGACGTAAATTGAACAAATGTGATAGAATTTCGCTGAATTCTTATATTAACCAAAATATAAAATGATCTAATGGGGTCTCTGTTTGCCCTACCCTAGAAGTTTAATAGTGCATTTTACTCGCCATTTCTTGCGCTTTGAGATGCCACTTAGCACAAGTCGCTATCTGAAATAGGAGCGATGTAAATTGAACAAATGTGATAGAATTTCGCTGAATTCTTATATTAACCTTAATGTAAAATGATCTAATCGGGTCTTTGTTCGCCCTACCCAAGAAGTTTAATAGTGCATTTCACTCGTCATTTCATGCGCTTTGCGATGCCGCTTAGCCCAATAAGCTATCTGAAATTGGAGCGACGTATATTGAACAAATGTGATAGAATTTCGCTGAATTCTTATATTAACCAAAATATAAAATGATCTAATCGGGTCTCTGATTGCCCTATCATAGAAGTTTAATAGTGCATTTTACTCGCCATTCCACGAGCTTTAAGATGCCGCCTAGCCCAGTACGCTATCTGAAATAGGAGCTACGTAAGTTGAACGAATGTGACAGAATTACGCTGATTTCTTATATTAACCGTAATATAAAATGATCTAATCGGGTCTCTGTTTGCCTTATCCTAGAAGTTTAATAGTGCATTTTACTCGCCATTTCATGCGCTTTGAGATGCCTCTTAGCCCAATACGCTATCTGAAATAGGAGCGACGTAAATTGAACAAATGTGATAGAATTTCGCTGAATTCTTATATTAACCAAAATATAAAATGATCTAATCCGGTCTCTGTTTGCCCTACCCTAGAAGTTTAATAGTGCATTTTACGAGCCATTTCTTGCGCTTTGAGATGCAGCTTAGCCCAATACGCTATCTGAAATAGGAGCGACGTAAATTGAACAAATGTGATAGAATTTCGCTGAATTCTTATATTAACCAAAATATGAAATGATCTTATCGGGTCTCTGATTGCCCTACCCTAGAAGTTTAATAGTGCATTTTACTCGCCCTTTCGTGCGCTGTGAGATGCCGCTTAGCCCAATACGCTATCTGAAATAGGAGCGACGTAAATTGAACAAATGTGATAGAATTTCGCTGGATTCTTATATTAACCAAAATATAAAATGATCTAATCGGGTCTCTGATTGCCCTATCATAGAAGTTTAATAGTGCATTTTACTCGCCATTCCACGCGCTTTAAGTTGCCGCCTAGCCCAGTACGCTATCTGAAATAGGAGCTACGTAAGTTGAACAAATGTCACAGAATTACGCTGCATTCTTATGTTAACCGTAATATAAAATGATCTAATCGGGTCTCTGTTTGCCTTATCCTAGAAGTTTAAGAGTGCATTTTACTCGCCATTTCATGCGCTTTGAGATGCCGCTTAGCCCAATACGCTATCTGAAATAGGAGCGACGTAAATTAAACAAATGTGATAGAACTTCGCTGAATTCTTATATTAACCATAATATAAAATAATCTAATCGGGTCTCTGATTGCCCTACCCTAGAAGTTTAATAGTGCATTTTACTCACCATTCCACGCGCTTTAAGTTGCCCCCTAGCCCAGTACGCTATCTGAAATAGGAGCTACGTAAGTTGAACAAATGTCAGAGAATTACGCTGAATTCTTATATTAACCGTAATATAAAATGATCTAATCGGGTCTCTGTTTGCCTTATCCTAGAAGTTTAATAGTGCATTTTACTCGTCAATCCATGCGCTTTGCGATGCCGCTTAGCCCAATAAGCTATCTGAAATAGGAGCGACGTAAATTGAACAAATGTGATAGAATTTCGCTGAATTCTTATATTAACCTTAATGTAAAATGATCTAATCGGGTCTTTGTTCGCCCTACCCAAGAAGTTTAATAGTGCACTTCACTCGTCATTTCTTGCGCTTTGAGATGCCACTTAGCACAAGTCGCTATCTGAAATTGGAGCGACGTATATTGAACAAATGTGATAGAATTTCGCTGAATTCTTATATTAACCAAAATATAAAATGATCTAATCGGGTCTCTGATTGCCCTATCATAGAAGTTTAATAGTGCATTTTACTCGCCATTCCACGTGCTTTAAGATGCCGCCTAGCCCAGTACGCTATCTGAAATAGGAGCCACGTAAGTTGAACGAATGTGGCACAATTACGCTGATTTCTTATATTAACCGTAATATAAAATGATCTAATCGGGTCTCTGTTTGCCTTATCCTAGAAGTTTAATAGTGCATTTTACTCGCCATTTCATGCGCTTTGAGATGCCTCTTAGCCCAATACGCTATCTGAAATAGGAGCGACGTAAATTGAACAAATGTGATAGAATTTCGCTGAATTCTTATATTAACCAAAATATAAAATGATCTAATCCGGTCTCTGTTTGCCCTACCCTAGAAGTTTAATAGTGCATTTTACGAGCCATTTCTTGCGCTCTGAGATGCAGCTTAGCCCAATACGCTATCTGAAATAGGAGCGACGTAAATTGAACAAATGTGATAGAATTTCGCTGAATTCTTATATTAACCAAAATATGAAATGATCTTATCGGGTCTCTGATTGCCCTACCCTAGAAGTTTAATAGTGCATTTTACTCGCCCTTTCGTGCGCTGTGAGATGCCGCTTAGCCCAATACGCTATCTGAAATAGGAGCGACGTAAATTGAACAAATGTGATAGAATTTCGCTGGATTCTTATATTAACCAAAATATAAAATGATCTAATCGGGTCTCTGATTGCCCTATCGTAGAAGTTTAATAGTGCATTTTACTCGCCATTCCACGCGCTTTAAGTTGCCGCCTAGCCAGTACGCTATCTGAAATAGGAGCTACGTAAGTTGAACAAATGTCACAGAATTACGCTGCATTCTTATGTTAACCGTAATATAAAATGATCTAATCGGGTCTCTGTTTGCCTTATCCTAGAAGTTTAAGAGTGCATCTTACTCGCCATTTCATGCGCTTTGAGATGCCTCTTAGCCCAATACGCTATCTGAAATAGGAGAGACGTAAATTGAACAAATGTGATAGAATTTCGCTGAATTCTTATATTAACCAAAATATAAAATGATCTAATCCGGTCTCTGTTTGCCCTACCCTAGAAGTTTAATAGTGCATTTTACGAGCCATTTCTTGCGCTTTGAGATGCAGCTTAGCCCAATACGCTATCTGAAATAGGAGCGACGTAATTGAACAAATGTGATAGAATTTCGCTGAATTCTTATATTAACCAAAATATGAAATGATCTTATCGGGTCTCTGATTGCCCTACCCTAGAAGTTTAATAGTGCATTTTACTCGCCCTTTCGTGCGCTGTGAGATGCCGCTTAGCCCAATACGCTATCTGAAATAGGAGCGACGTAAATTGAACAAATGTGATAGAATTTCGCTGGATTCTTATATTAACCAAAATATAAAATGATCTAATCGGGTCTCTGATTGCCCTATCATAGAAGTTTAATAGTGCATTTCACTCGTCATTTCATGCGCTTTGCGATGCCGCTTAGCCCAATAAGCTATCTGAAATTGGAGCGACGTATATTGAACAAATGTGATAGAATTTCGCTGGATTCTTATATTAACCAAAATATAAAATGATCTAATCGGGACTCTGATTGCCCTATCGTAGAAGTTTAATAGTGCATTTTACTCGCCATTCCACGCGCATTATGTTGCCGCCTAGCCCAGTACGCTATCTGAAATAGGACCTACGTAAGTTGAACAAATGTCACAGAATTACGCTGCATTCTTATGTTAACCGTAATATAAAATGATCTAATCGGGTCTCTGTGTGCCTTATCCTAGAAGTTTAAGAGTGCATTTTACTCGCCATTTCATGCGCTTTGAGATCCCGCTTAGCCCAATACGCTATCTGAAATAGGAGCGACGTAAATTAAACAAATGTGATAGAACTTCGCTGAATTCTTATATTAACCATAATATAAAATGATCTAATCGGGTCTCTGATTGCCCTACCCTAGAAGTTTAATAGTGCATTTTACTCACCATTCCACGCGCTTTAAGTTGCCGCCTAGCCCAGTACACTATCTGAAATAGGAGCTACGTAAGTTGAACAAATGTCACAGAATTACGCTGAGTTCTTATATTAACCGTAATATAAAATGAACTAATCGGTTCTCTGTTTGCCTTATCCTAGAAGTTTAATAGTGCATTTTACTCGTCAATCCATGCGCTTTGCGATGCCGCTTAGCCCAATAAGCTATCTGAAATAGGAGCGACGTAAATTGAACAAATGTGATAGAATTTCGCTGAATTCTTATATTAACCAAAATATAAAATGATCTAATCGGGTCTCTGATTGCCCTATCATAGAAGTTTAACAGTGCATTTTACTCGCCATTCCACGCGCTTTATGTTGCCGCCTAGCCCAGCACGCTATCTGAAATAGGAGCTACGTAAGTTGAACAAATGTCACAGAATTACGCTGAATTCTTATATTAACCGTAATATAAAATGATCTAATCGGGTCTCCGTTTGCCTTATCCTAGAAGTTTAATAGTGCATTTTACTCGCCATTTCATGCGCTTTGAGATGCCGCTTAGCCCAATACGCTATCTGGAATAGGAGCGACGTAAATTGAACAAATGTGATAGAATTTCGCTGAATTCTTATATTAACCAAAATATAAAATGATCTAATGGGGTCTCTGTTTGCCCTACCGTAGAAGTTTAATAGTGCATTTTACTCGCCATTTCTTGCGCTTTGAGATGCCACTTAGCACAAGTCGCTATCTGAAATAGGAGCGATGTAAATTGAACAAATGTGATAGAATTTCGCTGAATTCTTATATTAACCTTAATGTAAAATGATCTAATCGGGTCTTTGTTCGCCCTACCCAAGAAGTTTAATAGTGCATTTCACTCGTCATTTCATGCGCTTTGCGATGCCGCTTAGCCCAATAAGCTATCTGAAATTGGAGCGACGTATATTGAACAAATGTGATAGAATTTCGCTGAATTCTTATATTAACAATAATATAAAATGATCTAATCGGGTCTCTGATTGCCCTACCCTAGAAGTTTAATAGTGCATTTTACTCGTCAATCCATGCGCTTTGCGATGCCGCTTAGCCCAATAAGCTATCTGAAATAGGAGCGACGTAAATTGAACAAATGTGATAGAACTTCGCTGAATTCTTATATTAACCATAATATAAAATGATCTAATCGGGTCTCTGATTGCCCTACCCTAGAAGTTTAATAGTGCATTTTACTCACCATTCCACGCGCTTTAAGTTGCCGCCTAGCCCAGTACGCTATCTGAAATAGGAGCTACGTAAGTTGAACAAATGTCACAGAATTACGCTGAATTCTTATATTAACCGTAATATAAAATGATCTAATCGGGTCTCTGTTTGCCTTATCCTAGAAGTTTAATAGTGCATTTTACTCGTCAATCCATGCGCTTTGCGATGCCGCTTAGCCCAATAAGCTATCTGAAATAGGAGCGACGTAAATTGAACAAATGTGATAGAATTTCGCTGAATTCTTATATTAACCAAAATATAAAATGATCTAATCGGGTCTCTGATTGCCCTATCATAGAAGTTTAACAGTGCATTTTACTCGCCATTCCACGCGCTTTATGTTGCCGCCTAGCCCAGCACGCTATCTGAAATAGGAGCTACGTAAGTTGAACAAATGTCACAGAATTACGCTGAATTCTTATATTAACCGTAATATAAAATGATCTAATCGGGTCTCCGTTTGCCTTATCCTAGAAGTTTAATAGTGCATTTTACTCGCCATTTCATGCGCTTTGAGATGCCGCTTAGCCCAATACGCTATCTGGAATAGGAGCGACGTAAATTGAACAAATGTGATAGAATTTCGCTGAATTCTTATATTAACCAAAATATAAAATGATCTAATGGGGTCTCTGTTTGCCCTACCGTAGAAGTTTAATAGTGCATTTTACTCGCCATTTCTTGCGCTTTGAGATGCCACTTAGCACAAGTCGCTATCTGAAATAGGAGCGATGTAAATTGAACAAATGTGATAGAATTTCGCTGAATTCTTATATTAACCTTAATGTAAAATGATCTAATCGGGTCTTTGTTCGCCCTACCCAAGAAGTTTAATAGTGCATTTCACTCGTCATTTCATGCGCTTTGCGATGCCGCTTAGCCCAATAAGCTATCTGAAATTGGAGCGACGTATATTGAACAAATGTGATAGAATTTCGCTGAATTCTTATATTAACCAAAATATGAAATGATATAATCGGGTCTCTGATTGCCCTATCATAGAAGTTTAATAGTGCATTTTACTCGCCATTCCACGCGCTTTAAGATGCCGCCTAGCCCAGTACGCTATCTGAAATAGGAGCTACGTAAGTTGAACGAATGTGACAGAATTACGCTGATTTCTTATATTAACCGTAATATAAAATGATGTAATCGGGTCTCTGTTTGCCTTATCCTAGAAGTTTAATAGTGCATTTTACTCGCCATTTCATGCGCTTTGAGATGCCTCTTAGCCCAATACGCTATCTGAAATAGGAGCGACGTAAATTGAACAAATGTGATAGAATTTCGCTGAATTCTTATATTAACCAAAATATAAAATGATCTAATCCGGTCTCTGTTTGCCCTACCCTAGAAGTTTAATAGTGCATTTTACGAGCCATTTCTTGCGCTTTGAGATGCAGCTTAGCCCAATACGCTATCTGAAATAGGAGCGACGTAAATTGAACAAATGTGATAGAATTTCGCTGAATTCATATATTAACCAAAATATGAAATGATCTTATCGGGTCTCTGATTGCCCTACCCTAGAAGTTTAATAGTGCATCTTACTCGCCCTTTCGTGCGCTGTGAGATGCCGCTTAGCCCAATACGCTATCTGAAATAGGAGCGACGTAAATTGGACAAATGTGATAGAATTTCGCTGGATTCTTATATTAACCAAAATATAAAATGATCTAATCGGGTCTCTGATTGCCCTATCATAGAAGTTTAACAGTGCATTTTACTCGCCATTCCACGCGCTTTAAGTTGCCGCCTAGCCCAGCACGCTATCTGAAATAGGAGCTACGTAAGTTGAACAAATGTCACAGAATTACGCTGAATTCTTATATTAACCATAATATAAAATGATCTAATCGGGTCTCTGATTGCCCTACCCTAGAAGTTTAATAGTGCATTTTACTCACCATTCCACGCGCTTTAAGTTGCCGCCTAGCCCAATACGCTATCTGAAATAGGAGCGACGTAAATTGAACAAATGTGATAGAATTTCGCTGAATTCTTATATTAACCAAAATATAAAATGATCTAATGGGGTCTCTGTTTGCCCTACCCTAGAAGTTTAATAGTGCATTTTACTCGCCATTTCTTGCGCTTTGAGATGCCACTTAGCACAAGTCGCTATCTGAAATAGGAGCGATGTAAATTGAACAAATGTGATAGAATTTCGCTGAATTCTTATATTAACCTTAATGTAAAATGATCTAATCGGGTCTTTGTTCGCCCTACCCAAGAAGTTTAATAGTGCATTTCACTCGTCATTTCATGCGCTTTGCGATGCCGCTTAGCCCAATAAGCTATCTGAAATTGGAGCGACGTATATTGAACAAATGTGATAGAATTTCGCTGAATTCTTATATTAACCAAAATATGAAATGATCTAATCGGGTCTCTGATTGCCCTATCATAGAAGTTTAATAGTGCATTTTACTCGCCATTCCACGCGCTTTAAGATGCCGCCTAGCCCAGTACGCTATCTGAAATAGGAGCTACGTAAGTTGAACGAATGTGACAGAATTACGCTGATTTCTTATATTAACCGTAATATAAAATGATGTAATCGGGTCTCTGTTTGCCTTATCCTAGAAGTTTAATAGTGCATTTTACTCGCCATTTCATGCGCTTTGAGATGCCTCTTAGCCCAATACGCTATCTGAAATAGGAGCGACGTAAATTGAACAAATGTGATAGAATTTCGCTGAATTCTTATATTAACCAAAATATAAAATGATCTAATCCGGTCTCTGTTTGCCCTACCCTAGAAGTTTAATAGTGCATTTTACGAGCCATTTCTTGCGCTTTGAGATGCAGCTTAGCCCAATACGCTATCTGAAATAGGAGCGACGTAAATTGAACAAATGTGATAGAATTTCGCTGAATTCTTATATTAACCAAAATATGAAATGATCTTATCGGGTCTCTGATTGCCCTACCCTAGAAGTTTAATAGTGCATTTTACTCGCCCTTTCGTGCGCTGTGAGATGCCGCTTAGCCCAATACGCTATCTGGTATAGGAGCGACGTAAATTGAACAAATGTGATAGAATTTCGCTGAATTCTTATATTAACCATAATATAAAATGATCTAATCGGGTCTCTGATTGCCCTACCCTAGAAGTTTAATAGTGCATTTTACTCACCATTCCACGCGCTTTAAGTTGCCGCCTAGCCCAGTACGCTATCTGAAATAGGAGCTACGTAAGTTGAACAAATGTCACAGAATTACGCTGAATTCTTATATTAACCGTAATATAAAATGATCTAATCGGTTCTCTGTTTGCCTTATCCTAGAAGTTTAATAGTGCATTTTACTCGCTATTTCATGCGCTTTGTGATGCCTCTTAGCCCAATAAGCTATCTGAAATAGGAGCGACGTAAATTGAACAAATGTGATAGAATTTCGCTGAATTCTTATATTAACCAAAATATAAAATGATCTAATCGGGTCTCTGATTGCCCTATCATAGAAGTTTTACAGTGCATTTTACTCGCCATTCCACGCGCTTTAAGTTGCCGCCTAGCCCAGCACGCTATCTGAAATAGGAGCTACGTAAGTTGAACAAATGTCACAGATTTACGCTGAATTCTTATATTAACCGTAATATAAAATGATCTAATCGGGTCTCCGTTTGCCTTATCCTAGAAGTTTAATAGTGCATTTTACTCGCCATTTCATGCGCTTTGAGATGCCGCTTAGCCCAATACGCTATCTGAAATAGGAGCGACGTAAATTGAACAAATGTGATAGAATTTCGCTGAATTCTTATATTAACCAAAATATAAAATGATCTAATGGGGTCTCTGTTTGCCCTACCCTAGAAGTTTAATAGTGCATTTTACTCGCCATTTCTTGCGCTTTGAGATGCCACTTAGCACAAGTCGCTATCTGAAATAGGAGCGATGTAAATTGAACAAATGTGATAGAATTTCGCTGAATTCTTATATTAACCTTAATGTAAAATGATCTAATCGGGTCTTTGTTCGCCCTACCCAAGAAGTTTAATAGTGCATTTCACTCGTCATTTCATGCGCTTTGCGATGCCGCTTAGCCCAATAAGCTATCTGAAATTGGAGCGACGTATATTGAACAAATGTGATAGAATTTCGCTGAATTCTTATATTAACAATAATATAAAATGATCTAATCGGGTCTCTGATTGCCCTACCCTAGAAGTTTAATAGTGCATTTTACTCGTCAATCCATGCGCTTTGCGATGCCGCTTAGCCCAATAAGCTATCTGAAATAGGAGCGACGTAAATTGAACAAATGTGATAGAACTTCGCTGAATTCTTATATTAACCATAATATAAAATGATCTAATCGGGTCTCTGATTGCCCTACCCTAGAAGTTTAATAGTGCATTTTACTCACCATTCCACGCGCTTTAAGTTGCCGCCTAGCCCAGTACGCTATCTGAAATAGGAGCTACGTAAGTTGAACAAATGTCACAGAATTACGCTGAATTCTTATATTAACCGTAATATAAAATGATCTAATCGGGTCTCTGTTTGCCTTATCCTAGAAGTTTAATAGTGCATTTTACTCGTCAATCCATGCGCTTTGCGATGCCGCTTAGCCCAATAAGCTATCTGAAATAGGAGCGACGTAAATTGAACAAATGTGATAGAATTTCGCTGAATTCTTATATTAACCAAAATATAAAATGATCTAATCGGGTCTCTGATTGCCCTATCATAGAAGTTTAACAGTGCATTTTACTCGCCATTCCACGCGCTTTAAGTTGCAGCTTAGCCCAATACGCTATCTGAAATAGGAGCGACGTAAATTGAACAAATGTGATAGAATTTCGCTGAATTCTTATATTAACCAAAATATAAAATGATCTAATGGGGTCTCTGTTTGCCCTACCCTAGAAGTTTAATAGTGCAGTTTACTCGCCATTTCTTGCGCTTTGAGATGCCACTTACCACAAGTCGCTATCTGAAATAGGAGCGATGTAAATTGAACAAATGTGATAGAATTTCGCTGAATTCTTATATTAACCTTAATGTAAAATGATCTAATCGGGTCTTTGTTCGCCCTACCCAAGAAGTTTAATAGTGCATTTCACTCGTCATTTCATGCGCTTTGCGATGCCGCTTAGCCCAATAAGCTATCTGAAATTGGAGCGACGTATATTGAACAAATGTGATAGAATTTCGCTGAATTCTTATATTAACCAAAATATGAAATGATATAATCGGGTCTCTGATTGCCCTATCATAGAAGTTTAATAGTGCATTTTACTCGCCATTCCACGCGCTTTAAGATGCCGCCTAGCCCAGTACGCTATCTGAAATAGGAGCTACGTAAGTTGAACGAATGTGACAGAATTACGCTGATTTCTTATATTAACCGTAATATAAAATGATGTAATCGGGTCTCTGTTTGCCTTATCCTAGAAGTTTAATAGTGCATTTTACTCGCCATTTCATGCGCTTTGAGATGCCTCTTAGCCCAATACGCTATCTGAAATAGGAGCGACGTAAATTGAACAAATGTGATAGAATTTCGCTGAATTCTTATATTAACAAAAATATAAAATGATCTAATCCGGTCTCTGTTTGCCCTACCCTAGAAGTTTAATAGTGCATTTTACGAGCCATTTCTTGCGCTTTGAGATGCAGCTTAGCCCAATACGCTATCTGAAATAGGAGCGACGTAAATTGAACAAATGTGATAGAATTTCGCTGAATTCATATATTAACCAAAATATGAAATGATCTTATCGGGTCTCTGATTGCCCTACCCTAGAAGTTTAATAGTGCATCTTACTCGCCCTTTCGTGCGCTGTGAGATGCCGCTTAGCCCAATACGCTATCTGAAATAGGAGCGACGTAAATTGGACAAATGTGATAGAATTTCGCTGGATTCTTATATTAACCAAAATATAAAATGATCTAATCGGGTCTCTGATTGCCCTATCATAGAAGTTTAACAGTGCATTTTACTCGCCATTCCACGCGCTTTAAGTTGCCGCCTAGCCCAGCACGCTATCTGAAATAGGAGCTACGTAAGTTGAACAAATGTCACAGATTTACGCTGAATTCTTATATTAACCGTAATATAAAATGATCTAATCGGGTCTCCGTTTGCCTTATCCTAGAAGTTTAATAGTGCATTTTACTCGCCATTTCATGCGCTTTGAGATGCCGCTTAGCCCAATACGCTATCTGAAATAGGAGCGACGTAAATTGAACAAATGTGATAGAATTTCGCTGAATTCTTATATTAACCAAAATATAAAATGATCTAATGGGGTCTCTGTTTGCCCTACCCTAGAAGTTTAATAGTGCATTTTACTCGCCATTTCTTGCGCTTTGAGATGCCACTTAGCACAAGTCGCTATCTGAAATAGGAGCGATGTAAATTGAACAAATGTGATAGAATTTCGCTGAATTCTTATATTAACCTTAATGTAAAATGATCTAATCGGGTCTTTGTTCGCCCTACCCAAGAAGTTTAATAGTGCATTTCACTCGTCATTTCATGCGCTTTGCGATGCCGCTTAGCCCAATAAGCTATCTGAAATTGGAGCGACGTATATTGAACAAATGTGATAGAATTTCGCTGAATTCTTATATTAACAATAATATAAAATGATCTAATCGGGTCTCTGATTGCCCTACCCTAGAAGTTTAATAGTGCATTTTACTCGTCAATCCATGCGCTTTGCGATGCTGCTTAGCCCAATAAGCTATCTGAAATAGGAGCGACGTAAATTGAACAAATGTGATAGAACTTCGCTGAATTCTTATATTAACCATAATATAAAATGATCTAATCGTGTCTCTGATTGCCCTACCCTAGAAGTTTAATAGTGCATTTTACTCACCATTCCACGCGCTTTAAGTTGCCGCCTAGCCCAGTACGCTATCTGAAATAGGAGCTACGTAAGTTGAACAAATGTCACAGAATTACGCTGAATTCTTATATTAACCGTAATATAAAATGATCTAATCGGGTCTCTGTTTGCCTTATCCTAGAAGTTTAATAGTGCATTTTACTCGTCAATCCATGCGCTTTGCGATGCCGCTTAGCCCAATAAGCTATCTGAAATAGGAGCGACGTAAATTGAACAAATGTGATAGAATTTCGCTGAATTCTTATATTAACCAAAATATAAAATGATCTAATCGGGTCTCTGATTGCCCTATCATAGAAGTTTAACAGTGCATTTTACTCGCCATTCCACGCGCTTTAAGTTGCAGCTTAGCCCAATACGCTATCTGAAATAGGAGCGACGTAAATTGAACAAATGTGATAGAATTTCGCTGAATTCTTATATTAACCAAAATATAAAATGATCTAATGGGGTCTCTGTTTGCCCTACCCTAGAAGTTTAATAGTGCAGTTTACTCGCCATTTCTTGCGCTTTGAGATGCCACTTACCACAAGTCGCTATCTGAAATAGGAGCGATGTAAATTGAACAAATGTGATAGAATTTCGCTGAATTCTTATATTAACCTTAATGTAAAATGATCTAATCGGGTCTTTGTTCGCCCTACCCAAGAAGTTTAATAGTGCATTTCACTCGTCATTTCATGCGCTTTGCGATGCCGCTTAGCCCAATAAGCTATCTGAAATTGGAGCGACGTATATTGAACAAATGTGATAGAATTTCGCTGATTTCTTATATTAAACAAAATATGAAATGATCTAATCGGGTCTCTGATTGCCCTATCATAGAAGTTTAATAGTGCATTTTACTCGCCATTCCACGCGCTTTAAGATGCCGCCTAGCCCAGTACGCTATCTGAAATAGGAGCTACGTAAGTTGAACGAATGTGACAGAATTACGCTGATTTCTTATATTAACCGTAATATAAAATGATCTAATCGGGTCTCTGTTTGCCTTATCCTAGAAGTTTAATAGTGCATTTTACTCGCCATTTCATGCGCTTTGAGATGCCTCTTAGCCCAATACGCTATCTGAAATAGGAGCGACGTAAATTGAACAAATGTGATAGAATTTCGCTGAATTCTTATATTAACCAAAATATAAAATGATCTAATCCGGTCTCTGTTTGCCCTACCCTAGAAGTTTAATAGTGCATTTTACGAGCCATTTCTTGCGCTTTGAGATGCAGCTTAGCCCAATACGCTATCTGAAATAGGAGCGACGTAAATTGAACAAATGTGATAGAATTTCGCTGAATTCTTATATGAACCAAAATATGAAATGATCTTATCGGGTCTCTGATTGCCCTACCCTAGAAGTTTAATAGTGCATTTTACTCGCCCTTTCGTGCGCTGTGAGATGCCGCTTAGCCCAATACGCTATCTGAAATAGGAGCGACGTAAATTGAACAAATGTGATAGAATTTCGCTGGATTCTTATATTAACCAAAATATAAAATGATCTAATCGGGTCTCTGATTGCCCTATCATAGAAGTTTAATAGTGCATTTTACTCGCCATTCCACGCGCTTTAAGTTGCCGCCTAGCCCAGTACGCTATCTGAAATAGGAGCTACGTAAGTTGAACAAATGTCACAGAATTACGCTGCATTCTTATGTTAACCGTAATAGAAAATGATCTAATCGGGTCTCTGTTTGCCTTATCCTAGAAGTTTAAGAGTGCATTTTACTCGCCATTTCATGCGCTTTGAGATGCCGCTTAGCCCAATACGCTATCTGAAATAGGAGCGACGTAAATTAAACAAATGTGATAGAACTTCGCTGAATTCTTATATTAACCATAATATAAAATGATCTAATCGGGTCTCTGATTGCCCTACCCTAGAAGTTTAATAGTGCATTTTACTCACCATTCCACGCGCTTTAAGTTGCCCCCTAGCCCAGTACGCTATCTGAAATAGGAGCTACGTAAGTTGAACAAATGTCAGAGAATTACGCTGAATTCTTATATTAACCGTAATATAAAATGATCTAATCGGGTCTCTGTTTGCCTTATCCTAGAAGTTTAATAGTGCATTTTACTCGTCAATCCATGCGCTTTGCGATGCCGCTTAGCCCAATAAGCTATCTGAAATAGGAGCGACGTAAATTGAACAAATGTGATAGAATTTCGCTGAATTCTTATATTAACCTTTATGTAAAATGATCTAATCGGGTCTTTGTTCGCCCTACCCAAGAAGTTTAATAGTGCATTTCACTCGTCATTTCTTGCGCTTTGAGATGCCACTTAGCACAAGTCGCTATCTGAAATTGGAGCGACGTATATTGAACAAATGTGATAGAATTTCGCTGAATTCTTATATTAACCAAAATATAAAATGATCTAATCGGGTCTCTGATTGCCCTATCATAGAAGTTTAATAGTGCATTTTACTCGCCATTCCACGTGCTTTAAGATGCCGCCTAGCCCAGTACGCTATCCGAAATAGGAGCCACGTAAGTTGAACGAATGTGGCACAATTACGCTGATTTCTTATATTAACCGTAATATAAAATGATCTAATCGGGTCTCTGTTTGCCTTATCCTAGAAGTTTAATAGTGCATTTTACTCGCCATTTCATGCGCTTTGAGATGCCTCTTAGCCCAATACGCTATCTGAAATAGGAGCGACGTAAATTGAACAAATGTGATAGAATTTCGCTGAATTCTTATATTAACCAAAATATAAAATGATCTAATCCGGTCTCTGTTTGCCCTACCCTAGAAGTTTAATAGTGCATTTTACGAGCCATTTCTTGCGCTTTGAGATGCAGCTTAGCCCAATACGCTATCTGAAATAGGAGCGACGTAAATTGAACAAATGTGATAGAATTTCGCTGAATTCTTATATTAACCAAAATATGAAATGATCTTATCGGGTCTCTGATTGCCCTACCCTAGAAGTTTAATAGTGCATTTTACTCGCCCTTTCGTGCGCTGCGAGATGCCGCTTAGCCCAATACGCTATCTGAAATAGGAGCGACGTAAATTGAACAAATGTGATAGAATTTCGCTGGATTCTTATATTAACCAAAATATAAAATGATCTAATCGGGTCTCTGATTGCCCTATCGTAGAAGTTTAATAGTGCATTTTACTCGTCATTCCACGCGCTTTAAGTTGCCGCCTAGCCCAGTACGCTATCTGAAATAGGAGCTACGTAAGTTGAACAAATGTCACAGAATTACGCTGCATTCTTATGTTAACCGTAATATAAAATGATCTAATCGGGACTCTGTTTGCCTTATCCTAGAAGTTTAAGAGTGCATTTTACTCGCCATTTCATGCGCTTTGAGATGCCGCTTAGCCCAATACGCTATCTGAAATAGGAGCGACGTAAATTAAACAAATGTGATAGAACTTCGCTGAATTCTTATATTAACCATAATATAAAATGATCTAATCGGGTCTCTGATTGCCCTACCCTAGAAGTTTAATAGTGCATTTTACTCACCATTCCACGCGCTTTAAGTTGCCGCCTAGCCCAGTACGCTATCTGAAATAGGAGCTACGTAAGTTGAACAAATGTCACAGAATTACGCTGAATTCTTATATTAACCGTAATATAAAATGATCTAATCGGGTCTCTGTTTGCCTTATCCTAGAAGTTTAATAGTGCATTTTACTCGTCAATCCATGCGCTTTGCGATGCCGCTTAGCCCAATAAGCTATCTGAAATTGGAGCGACGTATATTGAACAAATGTGATAGAATTTCGCTGAATTCTTATATTAACCAAAATATAAAATGATCTAATCGGGTCTCTGATTGCCCTATCATAGAAGTTTAATAGTGCATTTTACTCGCCATTCCACGCGCTTTAAGATGCCGCCTAGCCCAGTACGCTATCTGAAATAGGAGCTACGTAAGTTGAACGAATGTGACACAATTACGCTGATTTCTTATATTAACCGTAATATAGAATGATCTAATCGGGTCTCTGTTTGCCTTATCCTAGAAGTTTAATAGTGCATTTTACTCGCCATTTCATGCGCTTTGAGATGCCTCTTAGCCCAATACGCTATCTGAAATAGGAGCGACGTAAATTGAACAAATGTGATAGAATTTCGCTGAATTCTTATATTAACCAAAATATAAAATGATCTAATCCGGTCTCTGTTTGCCCTACCCTAGAAGTTTAATAGTGCATTTTACGAGCCATTTCTTGCGCTTTGAGATGCAGCTTAGCCCAATACGCTATCTGAAATAGGAGCGACGTAAATTGAACAAATGTGATAGAATTTCGCTGAATTCTTATATTAACCAAAATATGAAATGATCTTATCGGGTCTCTGATTGCCCTACCCTAGAAGTTTAATAGTGCATTTTACTCGCCCTTTCGTGCGCTGTGAGATGCCGCTTAGCCCAATACGCTATCTGAAATAGGAGCGACGTAAATTGAACAAATGTGATAGAATTTCGCTGGATTCTTATATTAACCAAAATATAAAATGATCTAATCGGGTCCCTGATTGCCCTATCATAGAAGTTTAAGAGTGCATTTTACTCGCCATTCCACGCGCTTTAAGTTGCCGCCTAGCCCACTACGCTATCTGAAATAGGAGCTACGTAAGTTGAACAAATGTCACAGAATTACGCTGAATTCTTATGTTAACCGTAATATAAAATGATCTAATCGGGTCTCTGTTCGCCCTACCCTAGAAGTTTAATAGTGCATTTCACTCGCCATTCCATGCGCTGTGAGATGCCGCTTAGCCCAATACGCTATCTGAAATAGGAGCGACGTAAATTGAACAAATGTGATAGAATTTCGCTGGATTCTTATATTAACCAAAATATAAAATGATCTAATCGGGTCTCTGATTGCCCTATCATAGAAGTTTAATAGTGCATTTTACTCGCCATTCCACGCGCTTTAAGTTGCCGCCTAGCCCACTACGCTATCTGAAATAGGAGCTACGTAAATTGAACAAATGTGATAGAATTTCACTGAATTCTTATATTAACCAAAATATAAAATGATCTAATCGGGTCTCTGATTGCCCTATCATAGAAGTTTAACAGTGCATTTTACTCGCCATTTCATGCGCTTTGAGATGCCGCTTAGACCAATACGCTATCTGAAATAGGAGCGACGTAAATTAAACAAATGTGATAGAACTTCGCTGAATTCTTATATTAACCGTAATATAAAATGATCTATTCGGGTCTCTGATTGCCCTATCATAGAAGTTTAATAGTGCATTTTACTCGCCATTCCACGTGCTTTAAGATGCCGCCTAGCCCAGTACGCTATCCGAAATAGGAGCCACGTAAGTTGAACGAATGTGGCACAATTACGCTGATTTCTTATATTAACCGTAATATAAAATGATCTAATCGGGTCTCTGTTTGCCTTATCCTAGAAGTTTAATAGTGCATTTTACTCGCCATTTCATGCGCTTTGAGATGCCTCTTAGCCCAATACGCTATCTGAAATAGGAGCGACGTAAATTGAACAAATGTGATAGAATTTCGCTGAATTCTTATATTAACCAAAATATAAAATGATCTAATCCGGTCTCTGTTTGCCCTACCCTAGAAGTTTAATAGTGCATTTTACGAGCCATTTCTTGCGCTTTGAGATGCAGCTTAGCCCAATACGCTATCTGAAATAGGAGCGACGTAAATTGAACAAATGTGATAGAATTTCGCTGAATTCTTATATTAACCAAAATATGAAATGATCTTATCGGGTCTCTGATTGCCCTACCCTAGAAGTTTAATAGTGCATTTTACTCGCCCTTTCGTGCGCTGTGAGATGCCGCTTAGCCCAATACGCTATCTGAAATAGGAGCGACGTAAATTGAACAAATGTGATAGAATTTCGCTGGATTCTTATATTAACCAAAATATAAAATGATCTAATCGGGTCTCTGATTGCCCTATCGTAGAAGTTTAATAGTGCATTTTACTCGCCATTCCACGCGCTTTAAGTTGCCGCCTAGCCCAGTACGCTATCTGAAATAGGAGCTACGTAAGTTGAACAAATGTCACAGAATTACGCTGCATTCTTATGTTAACCGTAATATAAAATGATCTAATCGGGTCTCTGTTTGCCTTATCCTAGAAGTTTAAGAGTGCATTTTACTCGCCATTTCATGCGCTTTGAGATGCCGCTTAGCCCAATACGCTATCTGAAATAGGAGCGACGTAAATTAAACAAATGTGATAGAACTTCGCTGAATTCTTATATTAACCATAATATAAAATGATCTAATCGGGTCTCTGATTGCCCTACCCTAGAAGTTTAATAGTGCATTTTACTCACCATTCCACGCGCTTTAAGTTGCCGCCTAGCCCAGTACGCTATCTGAAATAGGAGCTACGTAAGTTGAACAAATGTCACAGAATTACGCTGAATTCTTATATTAACCGTAATATAAAATGATCTAATCGGGTCTCTGTTTGCCTTATCCTAGAAGTTTAATAGTGCATTTTACTCGTCAATCCATGCGCTTTGCGATGCCGCTTAGCCCAATAAGCTATCTGAAATTGGAGCGACGTATATTGAACAAATGTGATAGAATTTCGCTGAATTCTTATATTAACCAAAATATAAAATGATCTAATCGGGTCTCTGATTGCCCTATCATAGAAGTTTAATAGTGCATTTTGCTCGCCATTCCACGCGCTTTAAGATGCCGCCTAGCCCAGTACGCTATCTGAAATAGGAGCTACGTAAGTTGAACGAATGTGACAGAATTACGCTGATTTCTTATATTAACCGTAATATAGAATGATCTAATCGGGTCTCTGTTTGCCTTATCCTAGAAGTTTAATAGTGCATTTTACTCGCCATTTCATGCGCTTTGAGATGCCTCTTAGCCCAATACGCTATCTGAAATAGGAGCGACGTAAATTGAACAAATGTGATAGAATTTCGCTGAATTCTTATATTAACCAAAATATAAAATGATCTAATCCGGTCTCTGTTTGCCCTACCCTAGAAGTTTAATAGTGCATTTTACGAGCCATTTCTTGCGCTTTGAGATGCAGCTTAGCCCAATACGCTATCTGAAATAGGAGCGACGTAAATTGAACAAATGTGATAGAATTTCGCTGAATTCTTATATTAACCAAAATATGAAATGATCTTATCGGGTCTCTGATTGCCCTACCCTAGAAGTTTAATAGTGCATTTTACTCGCCCTTTCGTGCGCTGTGAGATGCCGCTTAGCCCAATACGCTATCTGAAATAGGAGCGACGTAAATTGAACAAATGTGATAGAATTTCGCTGGATTCTTATATTAACCAAAATATAAAATGATCTAATCGGGTCTCTGATTGCCCTATCATAGAAGTTTAAGAGTGCATTTTACTCGCCATTCCACGCGCTTTAAGTTGCCGCCTAGCCCACTACGCTATCTGAAATAGGAGCTACGTAAGTTGAACAAATGTCACAGAATTACGCTGAATTCTTATGTTAACCGTAATATAAAATGATCTAATCGGGTCTCTGTTCGCCCTACCCTAGAAGTTTAATAGTGCATTTCACTCGCCATTCCATGCGCTGTGAGATGCCGCTTAGCCCAATACGCTATCTGAAATAGGAGCGACGTAAATTGAACAAATGTGATAGAATTTCGCTGGATTCTTATATTAACCAAAATATAAAATGATCTAATCGGGTCTCTGATTGCCCTATCATAGAAGTTTAATAGTGCATTTTACTCGCCATTCCACGCGCTTTAAGTTGCCGCCTAGCCCACTACGCTATCTGAAATAGGAGCTACGTAAATTGAACAAATGTGATAGAATTTCACTGAATTCTTATATTAACCAAAATATAAAATGATCTAATCGGGTCTCTGATTGCCCTATCATAGAAGTTTAACAGTGCATTTTACTCGCCATTTCATGCGCTTTGAGATGCCGCTTAGACCAATACGCTATCTGAAATAGGAGCGACGTAAATTAAACAAATGTGATAGAACTTCGCTGAATTCTTATATTAACCGTAATATAAAATGATCTATTCGGGTCTCTGTTCGCCCTACCCTAGAAGTTTAATAGTGCATTTCACTCGCCATTCCATGCGCTTTGAGATGCCGCTTAGCCCAATACGCTATCTGAAATAGGAGCGACGTAAATTGAACAAATGTGATAGAATTTCGCTGGATTCTTATATTAACCAAAATATAAAATGATCTAATCGGGTGTCTGATTGCCCTACCCTAGAAGTTTAATAGTGCATTTTACTCGCCATTTCATGCGCTTTGAGATGCCGCTTAGCCCAATACGCTATCTGAAATAGGAGCGACGTAAATTAAACGAATGTGATTGAATTTCGCTGAATTCTTATATTAACCATAATATAAAATGATCTAATCGGGTCTCTGATTGCCCTACCCTAGAAGTTTAATAGTGCATTTTACTCACCATTCCACGCGCTTTAAGATGCCGCCTATCCGAGTACGCTATCTGAAATAGGAGCGACGTAAATTGAACAAATGTGATAGAATTTCGCTGAATTCTTATATTAACCAAAATATAAAATGATGTAATCGGGTCTCTGATTGCCCTATCATAGAAGTTTAATAGTGCATTTTACTCGCCATTCCACGCGCTTTAAGATGCCGCCTAGCCCAGTACGCTATCTGAAATAGGAGCGACGTAAATTGAACAAATGTGACAGAATTTCGCTGAATTCTTTTATTTACCATAATGTTAAATGATCTAATCGGGTCTCTGTTCGCCCTAGCGTAGAAGCTTAATAGTGCATTTTATTCGTCATTTCATGCGCTTTGAGATGCCGCTTAGCCCAATACGCTATCTGAAATAGGAGCGACGCAAATTGAACAAATGCGATAGAATATCGCTGAATTCTTATATTAACCATAATATAAAATGATGTAATCGGGTCTCTGTTCGCCCTACCCAAGAAGTTTAGTAGTGCATTTCTCTCGTCATTTCATGCGCTTTGAGATGCCGCTTAGCCCAATAGCTATCTGAAATAGGAGCGACGTAAATTGAACAAATGTGATAGAATTTCCCTGAAATCTTATATTAACCGTAATATAAAATGATCTAATCGGGTCTCTGTTTGCATTACCCTCGAAGTTTAATAGTGCATTTTACTCGCCTTTCCACGCGCTTTACGATGCCGCCTATCCGAGTACGCTATCTGAAATAGGAGCGACGTAGTTGAACAAATGTGATAGAATAACGCTGAATTCTTATATTAACCGTAATATAAAATGGTCTAATCGGGTCTCCATTTGCCTTATTCTAGAAGTTTATTAGTGCATTTTACTCGTCATTCCATGCGCTTTGAGATGCCGCTTAGCCCAATACGCTATCTGAAATAGGAGCGATGTAAATTGAACAAATGTGATAGAATTTCCCTGAAATCTCTTATTAACCGTAATATAAAATGATCTGATCGGGTCTCTGTTTGCATTACCCTCGAAGTTTAATAGTGCATTTTACTCGCCTTTCCACGCGCTTTAAGATGCCGCCTATCCGAGTACGCTATCTGAAATAGGAGCGACGTAAGTTGAACAAATGGGATAGAATAACGCTGAATTCTTATATTAACCGTAATATAAAATGGTCTAATCGGGTCTCCATTTGCCTTATCCTAGAAGTTTAATAGTGCATTTTACTCGCCATTTCATGCGCATGGAGATGCCGCTTAGCCCAATACGCTATTTGAAATAGGAGCGATGTAAATTGAACAAATGTGATAGAATTTCGCTGAATTCTTAAATTAACCATAATATGAAATGACCTAATCGGGTCTCTGTTCGCCGTACCCAAGAAGTTTAATAGTGCATTTCTCTCGTCATTTCATACGCTTTGAGATGCCGCTTAGCCCAATACGCTATCTGAAATAGGAGCGGCGTAAATTGAACAAATGTGATAGAATTTCCCTGAAATCTTATATTAAACAATACATAAAATGATCTAAACGGGACTCTGATTGCCCTACCATAGAAGTTTAGTAGTGCATTTTACTCGCCCTTCCACGCGCTTTAAGATGCCGCCGAGCCCAGTACACTATCTGAAATAGGAGCGACGTATGTTGAACAAATGTGATAGAATTACGCTGAATTCTTATATTAACCGTAATATAAAATGATCTAATCGGGTCTCTGTATGCCTTACCCTAGAAGTTTAATAGTGCATTTTACTCGCCATCTCATGCGCTTTGAGATGCCGCTTAGCCCAATACGCTATCTGAAATAGGAGCGACGTAAATTGAACAAATGTGATAGAATTACGCTGAATCATTATATTAACCAAAATATAAAATGATCTAATCGGGTCTCTGATTGCCCTATTATAGAAGTTTAATAGTGCATTTTACTCGCCATTCCACGCGCTTTAAGATGCCGCCTAGCCCAGTATGCTATCTGAAATAGGAACGACGTAAATTGAACAAATGTGATAGAATTACGCTGAATTCTTATATTAACCGTAATATAAAATGGTTTAATCGGATCTCCGTTTGCCTTATTCTAGAAGTTTATTAGTGCATTTTACTCGTCATTCCATGCGCTTTGAGATGCCGCTTAGCCCAATACGCTATCTGAAATAG
This sequence comes from Macropis europaea, assembly GCA_916610135.2. Classification (NCBI taxonomy): domain Eukaryota; kingdom Metazoa; phylum Arthropoda; class Insecta; order Hymenoptera; family Melittidae; genus Macropis; species Macropis europaea. Next base: position 12,094 of record CAKAJE020001737.1, on the reverse strand, counting down.
GAGCGATGTAAATTGAACAAATGTGATAGAATTTCCCTGAAATCTCTTATTAACCGTAATATAAAATGATCTGATCGGGTCTCTGTTTGCATTACCCTCGAAGTTTAATAGTGCATTTTACTCGCCTTTCCACGCGCTTTAAGATGCCGCCTATCCGAGTACGCTATCTGAAATAGGAGCGACGTAAGTTGAACAAATGGGATAGAATAACGCTGAATTCTTATATTAACCGTAATATAAAATGGTCTAATCGGGTCTCCATTTGCCTTATCCTAGAAGTTTAATAGTGCATTTTACTCGCCATTTCATGCGCATGGAGATGCCGCTTAGCCCAATACGCTATTTGAAATAGGAGCGATGTAAATTGAACAAATGTGATAGAATTTCGCTGAATTCTTAAATTAACCATAATATGAAATGACCTAATCGGGTCTCTGTTCTCCCTACCCAAGAAGTTTAATAGTGCATTTCTCTCGTCATTTCATACGCTTTGAGATGCCGCTTAGCCCAATACGCTATCTGAAATAGGAGCGACGTAAATTGAACAAATGTGATAGAATTTCCCTGAAATCTTATATTAAACAATACATAAAATGATCTAAACGGGACTCTGATTGCCCTACCATAGAAGTTTAGTAGTGCATTTTACTCGCCCTTCCATGCGCTTTGAGATGCCGCTTAGCCCAATACGCTATCTGAAATAGGAGCGATGTAAATTGAACAAATGTGATAGAATTTTGCTGAATTCTTAAATTAACCATAATATAAAATGATCTAATGGGGTCTCTGTTTGCCCTACCCTAGAAGTTTAATAGTGAATTTTACTCGCCATATCTTGCGCTTTGAGATGCCGCTTAGCCCAATACGCTATCTGAAATAGGAGCGACGTAAATTGAACAAATGTGATAGAATTTCCCTGAAATGTTATAGTAAACAAAATATAAAATGATCTATTCGGAACTCTGATTGCCCTATCATAGCAGTTTAGAAGTGCATTTTACTCGCCCTTCCACGCGCTTTAAGATGCCGCCTAGCCCAGTACGCTATCTGAAATAGGAGCGACGTTAGTTGAACAAATGTGATAGAATTACGCTGAATTCTTATATTAACCGTAATATAAAATGATCTATTCGGGTGTCTGTTCGCCCTACCCTAGAAGTTTAATAGTGCATTTCACTCGCCATTCCATGCGCTTTGAGATGCCGCTTAGCCCAATACGCTATCTGAAATAGGAGCGACGTAAATTGAACAAATGTGATAGAATTTCGCTGAATTCTTATATTAACCAAAATATGAAATGATCTTATCGGGTCTCTGATTGCCCTACCCTAGAAGTTTAATAGTGCATTTTACTCGCCCTTTCGTGCGCTTTGAGAAGCCGCTTAGCCCAATACGCTATCTCAAATAGGAGCGACGTAAATTGAACAAATGTGATAGAATTTCGCTGAATTCTTATATTAACCAAAATATAAAATGATCTAATCGGGTCTCTGATTGCCCTACCCTAGAAGTTTAATAGTGCATTTTACTCGCCATTTCATGCGCTTTGAGATGCCGCTTAGCCCAATACGCTATCTGAAATAGGAGCGACGTAAATTAAACGAATGTGATAGAACTTCGCAGAATTCTTATATTAACCATAATATAAAATGATCTAATCGGGTCTCTGATTGCCCTACCCTAGAAGTTTAATAGTGCATTTTACTCAGCATTCCACGCGCTTTATGTTGCCGCCTAGCCCAGTACGCTATCTGAAATAGGAGCTACGTAAGTTGAACAGATGTCACAGAATTACGCTGAATTCTTATATTAACCGTAATATAAAATGATCTAATCGGGTCTCTGTTTGCCTTATCCTAGAAATTTAATAGTGCATTTTACTCGTCAATTCATGCGCTTTGCGATGCCGCTTAGCCCAATAAGCTATCTGAGATAGGAGCGACGTAAATTGAACAAATGTGATAGAATTTCGCTGAATTCTTATATTAACCAAAATATAAAATGATCTAATCGGGTCTCTGATTGCCCTATCATAGAAGTTTAACAGTGCATTTTACTCGCCATTCCACGCGCTTTTCGTTGCCGCCTAGCCCAGCACGCTATATGAAATAGGAGCTACGTAAGTTGAACAAATGTCACAGAATTACGCTGAATTCTTATATTAACCGTAATATAAAATGATCTAATCGGGTCTCTGTTTGCCTTATCCTAGAAGTTTAATAGTGCATTTTACTCGCCATTTCTTGCGCTTTGAGATGCCGCTTAGCCCAATACGCTATCTGAAGTAGGAGCGACGTAAATTGAACAAATGTGATAGAATTTCGCTGAATTCTTAAATTAACCAAAATATAAAATGATCTAATCGGGTCTCTGATTGCCCTACCCTAGAAGTTTAATAGTGCATTTTACTCGCCCTTTCGTGCGCTGTGAGATGCCGCTTAGCCCAATACGCTATCTGAAATAGGAGCGACGTAAATTGAACAAATGTGATAGAATTTCGCTGGATTCTTATATTAACCAAAATATAAAATGATCTAATCGGGTCTCTGATTGCCCTATCGTAGAAGTTTAATAGTGCATTTTACTCGCCATTCCACGCGCTTTAAGTTGCCGCCTAGCCCAGTACGCTATCTGAAATAGGAGCTACGTAAGTTGAACAAATGTCACAGAATTACGCTGCATTCTTATGTTAACCGTAATATAAAATGATCTAATCGGGTCTCTGTTTGCCTTATCCTAGAAGTTTAAGAGTGCATTTTACTCGCCATTTCATGCGCTTTGAGATGCCGCTTAGCCCAATACGCTATCTAAAATAGGAGCGACGTAAATTAAACAAATGTGATAGGACTTCGCTGAATTCTTATATTAACCATAATATAAAATGATCTAATCGGGTCTCTGATTGCCCTACCCTAGAAGTTTAATAGTGCATTTTACTCGCCATTTCATGCGCTTTGAGATGCCGCTTAGCCCAATACGCTATCTGAAATAGGAGCGACGTAAATTGAACAAATGTGATAGAATTTCGCTGAATTCTTAAATTAACCATAATATAAAATGATATAATGGGGTCTCTGTTTGCCCTACCCTAGAAGTTTAATAGTGCATTTTACTCGCCATTTCTTGCGTTTTGAGATGCCACTTAGCACAAGTCGCTATCTGAAATAGGAGCGATGTAAATTGAACAAATGTGATAGAATTTCGCTGAATTCTTATATTAACCTTAATGTAAAATGATCTAATCGGGTCTTTGCTCGCCCTACCCAAGAAGTTTAATAGTGCATTTCACTCGTCATTTCATGCGCTTTGCGATGCCGTTTAGCCCAATAAGCTATCTGAAATTCGAGCGACGTATATTGAACAAATGTGATAGAATTTCGCTGAATTCTTATATTAACCAAAATATAAAATGATCTAATCGGGTCTCTGATTGCCCTATCATAGAAGTTTAATAGTGCATTTTACTCGCCATTCCACGCGCTTTAAGATGCCGCCTAGCCCAGTACGCTATCTGAAATCGGAGCTACGTAAGTTGAACGAATGTGGCACAATTACGCTGATTTCTTATATTAACCGTAATATAAAATGATCTAATCGGGTCTCTGTTTGCCTTATCCTAGAAGTTTAATAGTGCATTTTACTCGCCATTTCATGCGCTTTGAGATGCCTCTTAGCCCAATACGCTATCTGAAATAGGAGCGACGTAAATTGAACAAATGTGATAGAATTTCGCTGAATTCTTATATTAACCAAAATATAAAATGATCTAATCCGGTCTCTGTTTGCCCGACCCTAGAAGTTTAATAGTGCATTTTACGAGCCATTTCTTACGCTTTGAGATGCAGCTTAGCCCAATACGCTATCTGAAATAGGAGCGACGTAAATTGAACAAATGTGATAGAATTTCGCTGAATTCTTATATTAACCAAAATATGAAATGATCTTATCGGGTCTCTGATTGCCCTACCCTAGAAGTTTAATAGTACATTTTACTCGCCCTTTCGTGCGCTGTGAGATGCCGCTTAGCCCAATACGCTATCTGAAATAGGAGCGACGTAAATTGAACAAATGTGATAGAATTTCGCTGAATTCTTATATTAACCAAAATATGAAATGATCTTATCGGGCCCTGATTGCCCTACCCTAGAAGTTTAATAGTACATTTTACTCGCCCTTTCGTGCGCTGTGAGATGCCGCTTAGCCCAATACGCTATCTGAAATAGGAGCGACGTAAATTGAACAAATGTGATAGAATTTCGCTGGATTCTTATATTAACCAAAATATAAAATGATCTAATCGGGACTCTGATTGCCCTACCCTAGAAGTTTAATAGTGCATTTTACTCACCATTCCACGCGCTTTAAGATGCCGCCTATCCGAGTACGCTATCTGAAATAGGAGCGACGTAAATTGAACAAATGTGATAGAATTTCGCTGAATTCTTATATTAACCAAAATATAAAATGATGTAATCGGGTCTCTGATTGCCCTATCATAGAAGTTTAATAGTGCATTTTACTCGCCATTCCACGCGCTTTAAGATGCCGCCTAGCCCAGTACGCTATCTGAAATAGGAGCGACGTAAATTGAACAAATGTGACAGAATTTCGCTGAATTCTTTTATTTACCATAATGTTAAATGATCTAATCGGGTCTCTGTTCGCCCTAGCGTAGAAGCTTAATAGTGCATTTTATTCGTCATTTCATGCGCTTTGAGATGCCGCTTAGCCCAATACGCTATCTGAAATAGGAGCGACGCAAATTGAACAAATGCGATAGAATATCGCTGAATTCTTATATTAACCATAATATAAAATGATGTAATCGGGTCTCTGTTCGCCCTACCCAAGAAGTTTAATAGTGCATTTCTCTCGTCATTTCATGCGCTTTGAGATGCCGCTTAGCCCAATAGCTATCTGAAATAGGAGCGACGTAAATTGAACAAATGTGATAGAATTTCCCTGAAATCTTATATTAACCGTAATATAAAATGATCTAATCGGGTCTCTGTTTGCATTACCCTCGAAGTTTAATAGTGCATTTTACTCGCCTTTCCACGCGCTTTAAGATGCCGCCTATCCGAGTACGCTATCTGAAATAGGAGCGACGTAGTTGAACAAATGTGATAGAATAACGCTGAATTCTTATATTAACCGTAATATAAAATGGTCTAATCGGGTCTCCATTTGCCTTATCCTAGAAGTTTAATAGTGCATTTTACTCGCCATTTCATGCGCATGGAGATGCCGCTTAGCCCAATACGCTATTTGAAATAGGAGCGATGTAAATTGAACAAATGTGATAGAATTTCGCTGAATTCTTAAATTAACCATAATATGAAATGACCTAATCGGGTCTCTGTTCGCCGTACCCAAGAAGTTTAATAGTGCATTTCTCTCGTCATTTCATACGCTTTGAGATGCCGCTTAGCCCAATACGCTATCTGAAATAGGAGCGACGTAAATTGAACAAATGTGATAGAATTTCCCTGAAATCTTATATTAAACAATACATAAAATGATCTAAACGGGACTCTGATTGCCCTACCATAGAAGTTTAGTAGTGCATTTTACTCGCCCTTCCACGCGCTTTAAGATGCCGCCGAGCCCAGTACACTACCTGAAATAGGAGCGACGTATGTTGAACAAATGTGATAGAATTACGCTGAATTCTTATATTAACCGTAATATAAAATGATCTAATCGGGTCTCTGTATGCCTTACCCTAGAAGTTTAATAGTGCATTTTACTCGCCATCTCATGCGCTTTGAGATGCCGCTTAGCCCAATACGCTATCTGAAATAGGAGCGACGTAAATTGAACAAATGTGATAGAATTACGCTGAAACATTATATTAACCAAAATATAAAATGATCTAATCGGGTCTCTGATTGCCCTATTATAGAAGTTTAATAGTGCATTTTACTCGCCATTCCACGCGCTTTAAGATGCCGCCTAGCCCAGTATGCTATCTGAAATAGGAACGACGTAAATTGAACAAATGTGATAGAATTACGCTGAATTCTTATATTAACCGTAATATAAAATGGTTTAATCGGATCTCCGTTTGCCTTATTCTAGAAGTTTATCAGTGCATTTTACTCGTCATTCCATGCGCTTTGAGATGCCGCTTAGCCCAATACGCTATCTGAAATAGGAGCGACGTAAATTGAACAAATGTGATAGAATTTCCCTGAAATCTTATATTAACCGTAATATAAAATGATCTGATCGGGTCTCTGTTTGCATTACCCTCGAAGTTTAATAGTGCATTTTACTCGCCTTTCCACGCGCTTTAAGATGCCGCCTATCCGAGTACGCTATCTGAAATAGGAGCGACGTAAGTTGAACAAATGGGATAGAATAACGCTGAATTCTTATATTAACCGTAATATAAAATGGTCTAATCGGGTCTCCATTTGCCTTATCCTAGAAGTTTAATAGTGCATTTTACTCGCCATTTCATGCGCATGGAGATGCCGCTTAGCCCAATACGCTATCTGAAATAGGAGAGACGTAAATTGAACAAATGTGATAGAATTTCACTGAATTCTTATATTAACCAAAATATAAAATGATCTAATCCGGTCTCTGTTTGCCCTACCCTAGAAGTTTAATAGTGCATTTTACGAGCCATTTCTTGCGCTTTGAGATGCAGCTTAGCCCAATACGCTATCTGAAATAGGAGCGACGTAAATTGAACAAATGTGATAGAATTTCGCTGAATTCTTATATTAACCAAAATATGAAATGATCTTATCGGGTCTCTGATTGCCCTACCCTAGAAGTTTAATAGTGCATTTTACTCGCCCTTTCGTGCGCTGTGAGATGCCGCTTAGCCCAATACGCTATCTGAAATAGGAGCGACGTAAATTGAACAAATGTGATAGAATTTCGCTGAATTCTTATATTAACCACAATATAAAATGATCTGATCGGGTCTCTGATTGCCCTGTCATAGAAGTTTAACAGTGCATTTTACTCGCCATTCCACGCGCTTTAAGTTGCCGCCTAGCCCAGCACGCTATCTGAAATAGGAGCTACGTAAGTTGAACAAATGTCACAGAATTACGCTGAATTCTTATATTAACCGTAATATAAAATGATCTAATCGGGTCTCTGATTGCCCTACCCTAGAAGTTTAATAGTGCATTTTACTCGCCATTTCATGCGCTTTGAGATGCCGCTTAGCCCAGTACACTATCTGAAATAGGAGCGACGTAAATTGAAAAAATGTGATAGAATTTCCCTGAAATGTTATAGTAAACAAAATATAAAATGATCTATTCGTAACTCTGATTGCCCTATCATAGAAGTTTAGAAGTGCATTTTACTCGCCCTTCCATGCGCTTTAAGATGCCGCCTAGCCCAGTACGCTATCTGAAATAGGAGCGACGTTAGTTGAACAAATGTGGTAGAATTACGCTGAATTCTTATATTAACCGTAATATAAAATGATCTATTCGGGTGTCTGTTCGCCCTACCCTAGAAGTTTAATAGTGCATTTCACTCGCCATTCCATGCGCTTTGAGATGCCGCTTAGCCCAATACGCTATCTGAAATAGGAGCGACGTAAATTGAACAAATGTGATAGAATTTCGCTGAATTCTTATATTAACCAACATATGAAATGTTCTTATCGGGTCTCTGATTGCCCTACCCTAGAAGTTTAATAGTGCATTTTACTCGCCCTTTCGTGCGCTGTGAGATGCCGCTTAGCCCAATACGCTATCTGAAATAGGAGCGACGTAAATTGAACAAATGTGATAGAATTTCGCTGGATTCTTATATTAACCAAAATATAAAATGATCTAATCGGGTCTCTGATTGCCGTATCATAGAAGTTTAATAGTGCATTTTACTCGCCATTCCACGCGCTTTAAGTTGCCGCCTAGCCCACTACGCTATCTGAAATAGGAGCTACGTAAGTTGAACAAATGTCACAGAATTACGCTGAATTCTTATGTTAACCGTAATATAAAATGATCTAATCGGGTCTCTGTTCGCCCTACCCTAGAAGTTTAATAGTGCATTTCACTCGCCATTCCATGCGCTGTGAGATGCCGCTTAGCCCAATACGCTATCTGAAATAGGAGCGACGTAAATTGAACAAATGTGATAGAATTTCGCTGGATTCTTATATTAACCAAAATATAAAATGATCTAATCGGGTCTCTGATTGCCCTATCATAGAAGTTTAATAGTGCATTTTACTCGCCATTCCACGCGCTTTAAGTTGCCGCCTAGCCCACTACGCTATCTGAAATAGGAGCTACGTAAATTGAACAAATGTTATAGAATTTCACTGAATTCTTATATTAACCAAAATATAAAATGATCTAATCGGGTCTCTGATTGCCCTATCATAGAAGTTTAACAGTGCATTTTACTCGCCATTTCATGCGCTTTGAGATGCCGCTTAGACCAATACGCTATCTGAAATAGGAGCGACGTAAATTAAACAAATGTGATAGAACTTCGCTGAATTCTTATATTAACCGTAATATAAAATGATCTATTCGGGTCTCTGTTCGCCCTACCCTAGAAGTTTAATAGTGCATTTCACTCGCCATTCCATGCGCTTTGAGATGCCGCTTAGCCCAATACGCTATCTGAAATAGGAGCGACGTAAATTGAACAAATGTGATAGAATTTCGCTGGATTCTTATATTAACCAAAATATAAAATGATCTAATCGGGTGTCTGATTGCCCTACCCTAGAAGTTTAATAGTGCATTTTACTCGCCATTTCATGCGCTTTGAGATGCCGCTTAGCCCAATACGCTATCTGAAATAGGAGCGACGTAAATTAAACGAATGTGATAGAATTTCGCTGAATTCTTATATTAACCATAATATAAAATGATCTAATCGGGTCTCCGATTGCCCTACCCTAGAAGTTTAATAGTGCATTTTACTCACCATTCCACGCGCTTTAAGATGCCGCCTATCCGAGTACGCTATCTGAAATAGGAGCGACGTAAATTGAACAAATGTGATAGAATTTCGCTGAATTCTTATATTAACCAAAATATAAAATGATGTAATCGGGTCTCTGATTGCCCTATCATAGAAGTTTAATAGTGCATTTTACTCGCCATTCCACGCGCTTTAAGATGCCGCCTAGCCCAGTACGCTATCTGAAATAGGAGCTACGTAAGTTGAACGAATGTGACAGAATTACGCTGATTTCTTATATTAACCGTAATATAAAATGATCTAATCGGGTCTCTGTTTGCCTTATCCTAGAAGTTTAATAGTGCATTTTACTCGCCATTTCATGCGCTTTGAGATGCCGCTTAGCCCAATAGCTATCTGAAATAGGAGCGACGTAAATTGAACAAATGTGATAGAATTTCCCTGAAATCTTATATTAACCGTAATATAAAATGATCTAATCGGGTCTCTGTTTGCATTACCCTCGAAGTTTAATAGTGCATTTTACTCGCCTTTCCACGCGCTTTAAGATGCCGCCTATCCGAGTACGCTATCTGAAATAGGAGCGACGTAGTTGAACAAATGTGATAGAATAACGCTGAATTCTTATATTAACCGTAATATAAAATGGTCTAATCGGGTCTCCATTTGCCTTATCCTAGAAGTTTAATAGTGCATTTTACTCGCCATTTCATGCGCATGGAGATGCCGCTTAGCCCAATACGCTATTTGAAATAGGAGCGATGTAAATTGAACAAATGTGATAGAATTTCGCTGAATTCTTAAATTAACCATAATATGAAATGACCTAATCGGGTCTCTGTTCGCCGTACCCAAGAAGTTTAATAGTGCATTTCTCTCGTCATTTCATACGCTTTGAGATGCCGCTTAGCCCAATACGCTATCTGAAATAGGAGCGACGTAAATTGAACAAATGTGATAGAATTTCCCTGAAATCTTATATTAAACAATACATAAAATGATCTAAACGGGACTCTGATTGCCCTACCATAGAAGTTTAGTAGTGCATTTTACTCGCCCTTCCACGCGCTTTAAGATGCCGCCGACCCCAGTACACTACCTGAAATAGGAGCGACGTATGTTGAACAAATGTGATAGAATTACGCTGAATTCTTATATTAACCGTAATATAAAATGATCTAATCGGGTCTCTGTATGCCTTACCCTAGAAGTTTAATAGTGCATTTTACTCGCCATCTCATGCGCTTTGAGATGCCGCTTAGCCCAATACGCTATCTGAAATAGGAGCGACGTAAATTGAACAAATGTGATAGAATTACGCTGAAACATTATATTAACCAAAATATAAAATGATCTAATCGGGTCTCTGATTGCCCTATTATAGAAGTTTAATAGTGCATTTTACTCGCCATTCCACGCGCTTTAAGATGCCGCCTAGCCCAGTATGCTATCTGAAATAGGAACGACGTAAATTGAACAAATGTGATAGAATTACGCTGAATTCTTATATTAACCGTAATATAAAATGGTTTAATCGGATCTCCGTTTGCCTTATTCTAGAAGTTTATCAGTGCATTTTACTCGTCATTCCATGCGCTTTGAGATGCCGCTTAGCCCAATACGCTATCTGAAATAGGAGCGATGTAAATTGAACAAATGTGATAGAATTTCCCTGAAATCTTATATTAACCGTAATATAAAATGATCTGATCGGGTCTCTGTTTGCATTACCCTCGAAGTTTAATAGTGCATTTTACTCGCCTTTCCACGCGCTTTAAGATGCCGCCTATCCGAGTACGCTATCTGAAATAGGAGCGACGTAAGTTGAACAAATGGGATAGAATAACGCTGAATTCTTATATTAACCGTAATATAAAATGGTCTAATCGGGTCTCCATTTGCCTTATCCTAGAAGTTTAATAGTGCATTTTACTCGCCATTTCATGCGCATGGAGATGCCGCTTAGCCCAATACGCTATCTGAAATAGGAGCGACGTAAATTGAACAAATGTGATAGAATTTCACTGAATTCTTATATTAACCAAAATATAAAATGATCTAATCCGGTCTCTGTTTGCCCTACCCTAGAAGTTTAATAGTGCATTTTACGAGCCATTTCTTGCGCTTTGAGATGCAGCTTAGCCCAATACGCTATCTGAAATAGGAGCGACGTAAATTGAACAAATGTGATAGAATTTCGCTGAATTCTTATATTAACCAAAATATGAAATGATCTTATCGGGTCTCTGATTGCCCTACCCTAGAAGTTTAATAGTGCATTTTACTCGCCCTTTCGTGCGCTGTGAGATGCCGCTTAGCCCAATACGCTATCTGAAATAGGAGCGACGTAAATTGAACAAATGTGATAGAATTTCGCTGAATTCTTATATTAACCACAATATAAAATGATCTGATCGGGTCTCTGATTGCCCTGTCATAGAAGTTTAACAGTGCATTTTACTCGCCATTCCACGCGCTTTAAGTTGCCGCCTAGCCCAGCACGCTATCTGAAATAGGAGCTACGTAAGTTGAACAAATGTCACAGAATTACGCTGAATTCTTATATTAACCGTAATATAAAATGATCTAATCGGGTCTCTGATTGCCCTACCCTAGAAGTTTAATAGTGCATTTTACTCGCCATTTCATGCGCTTTGAGATGCCGCTTAGCCCAGTACACTATCTGAAATAGGAGCGACGTAAATTGAAAAAATGTGATAGAATTTCCCTGAAATGTTATAGTAAACAAAATATAAAATGATCTATTCGTAACTCTGATTGCCCTATCATAGAAGTTTAGAAGTGCATTTTACTCGCCCTTCCATGCGCTTTAAGATGCCGCCTAGCCCAGTACGCTATCTGAAATAGGAGCGACGTTAGTTGAACAAATGTGGTAGAATTACGCTGAATTCTTATATTAACCGTAATATAAAATGATCTATTCGGGTGTCTGTTCGCCCTACCCTAGAAGTTTAATAGTGCATTTCACTCGCCATTCCATGCGCTTTGAGATGCCGCTTAGCCCAATACGCTATCTGAAATAGGAGCGACGTAAATTGAACAAATGTGATAGAATTTCGCTGAATTCTTATATTAACCAACATACAAAATGTTCTTATCGGGTCTCTGTTTGCCCTACCCGAGAAGTTTAATATTGCATTTTACTCGCCCTTTC
>CAKAJE020001736.1:0-152014 GCA_916610135.2 Macropis europaea | reverse complement strand
AAGCGGCATCTTAAAGCGCGTGGAATGGCGAGTAAAATTCACTATTAAACTTCTATGATAGGGCAATCAGAGACCCGATTAGATCATTTTATATTTTGGTCATATAAGAATTCAGCGAAATTCTATCACATTTGGTCAATTTACGTCGCTCCTATTTCAGATAGCTTATTGGGCTAAGCGGCATCTCAAAGCGCATGAAATGTCGAGTGAAATGCACTATTAAACTTCTAGGGTAGGGCGAACAAAGACCCGATTAGATTATTTTACATTGAGGGTAATATAAGAATTCAGCGAAATTCTATCACATTTGTTCAATTTACGTCGCTCCTATTTCAGATAGCGTATTGGGCTATGCGGCATCTCAAAGCGCATGAAATGGCGAGTAAAATTCACTATTAAACTTCTAGGATAAGGCAAACAGAGACCCGATTAGATCATTTTATATTACGGTTAATATAAGAATTCAGCGTAATTCTGTCACATTTGTTCAAGTTACGTAGCTCCTATTTCAGATAGCGTACTGGGATAGGCGACAACTTAAAGCGCGTGGAATGGCGAGTAAAATGCACTATTAAACTTCTATGATAGGGCATTCAGAGACCCGATTAGATCATTTATATTTTGGTTAATATAAGAATTCAGCGAAATTCTATCACATTTGTTCAATTTACGTCGCTCCTATGTCAGATAGCGTATTGGGCTAAGCGGCATCTCAAAGCGCATGAAATGGCGAGTGAAATGCACTATTAATCTTCTAGGGTAGGGCAATCAGAGACCCCATTAGATCATTTTATATTATGGTTAATTTAAGAATTCAGCGAAATTCTATCACATTTGTTCAATTTACGTCGCTCCTATGTCAGATAGCGTATTGGTCTATGCGGCATCTCAAAGCGCATGAAATGACGAGTAAAATGCACTGTTAAAGATATAGGGTAGGGCAAACAGAGACCCGATTAGATCATTTTATATTACGGTTAATATAAGAATTCAGGGTAAATCTATCACATTTGTTCAACATACGTCGCTCCTATTTCAGATAGTGTACTGGGCTAGGCGGCATCTTAAAGCGCGTGGAATGGCGAGTAAAATGCACTCTTAAACTTCTATGATAGGGCTATCAGAGACCCGATTAGATCATTTTATATTTTGGTTAATATAAGAATTCAGCGAAATTCTATCACATTCGTTCAATTTACGTCGCTCCTATTTCTGATAGCGTATTGGGCTAAGCGGCATCTCAAAGCGCATGAAATGTCGAGAAAATGCACTATTAAACTTCTAGGATAAGGCAAACAGAGACCCGATTCGATCATTTATATTACGGTTAATATAAGACTTCAGCGTAATTCTGTCACATTTGTTCAATTTACGTCGCTCCTATTTCAGATAGCGTAATGGGCTAAGCGGCATCTCAAAGCGCATGAAATGGCGAATAAAATGCACTATTAAACTTCTAGGCTAGGGCGAACAGAGACCTGATTAGATCATTTTATATTATGGTTAATTCAAGAATTCTTCGAAAATCTATCACATTTGTTCAATTTACATCGCTCCTATTTCAGATAGCGTACTGGGCTAAGCGGCATCTCAAAGCGCATGAAATGACGAGTGAAATGCACTATTAATCTTCTTGGGTAGGGCGAACAGAGACCCGATTAGAACATTTTACATTAAGGTTAATATAAGAATTCAGCGTAATTCTATCACATTTGTTCAACATACGTCGCTCCTATTTCAGACAGCGTACTGGGCTAGGCGGCATCTCAAAGCGCATGAAATGGCGAGTAAAATGCACTATTAAACTTCTAGGGTAGGGCAAATAGAGACCCGATTAGATCAATTTATATTAAGGTTAATATAAGTATTCAGGGAAATTCTATCACATTTGTTCAATTTACGTCGTTCCTATTTCAGCTAGCGTACTGGGCTAGGCGGCATCTTAAAACGCGAAGAATGGCGAGTAAAATGCACTACTAAACTTCTATGATACGGCAATCAGAGAGCCGATTAGATCATTTTATATTTTGGTTAATATAAGAATTCAGCGAAATTCTATCACAATTGTTCTATTTACGTCGCTCCTATTGCAGATAGCGTATTGCGCTAAGCGGCCTCTCAAAGCGCATGAAATGGAGAGTGAAATGCACTATTAAACTTCTAGGGTAGGGCGAACAGAGACCCGATTAGATCATTTTACATTAAGGTTAATATAAGTATTCAGGGAAATTCTATCACGTTTGTTCAATTTACGTCGCTCTATTTCAGATAGCGTATTGGGCTACGCGGCATCTCAAAGCGCATGAAATGACGAGAGAAATGCACTATTAAAGTTCTTGGGTAGGGCAAACAGTGACCCGATTAGATCATTTTATATTATGGTTAATTTAAGAATTCAGCAAAATTCTATCACATTTGTTCAATTTACGTCGCTCCTATTCAGATAGCGTACTGGGCTAGGCGGCATCTTAAAGCGCGTGGAGTGGCGAGTAAACTGCACTATTAAACTTCTATGATAGGGCAATCAGAGACCCGATTAGATCATTTTATATTTTGGTTAATATAAGAATTCAGCGAAATTCTATCACAATTGTTCTATATACGTCGCTCCTATTGCAGATAGCGTATTGGGCTAAGCGGCATCTCAAAGCGCATGAAATGGAGAGTGAAATGCACTATTAAACTTCTAGGGTAGGGCGAACAGAGACCCGATTAGATCATTTTACATTAAGGTTAATATAAGTATTCAGGGAAATTCTATCACATTTGTTCAATTTACGTCGCTCCTATTTCAGATAGCGTATTGGGCTACTTGGCATCTCAAAGCGCATGAAATGACGAGAGAAATGCACAATTAAAGTTCTTGGGTAGGGCAAACAGTGACCCGATTAGATCATTTTATATTATGGTTAATTTAAGAATTCAGCAAAATTCTATCACATTTGTTCAATTTACGTCGCTCCTATTTCAGATAGCGTACTGGGCTAGGCGGAATCTTAAAGCGCGTGGAGTGGCGAGTAATCTGCACTATTAAACTTCTATGATAGGGCAATCAGAGACCCGATTAGATCATTTTATATTTTGGTTAATATAAGAATTCAGCGAAATTCTCTCACATTTGTTCAATTTACGTCACTCCTATTTCAGATAGCATATTGGGCTAAGCGGCATCGCAAAGCGCATGAAATGACGAGTGAAATGCACTATTAAACTTCTTGGGTAGGGCGAACAGAGAGCCGATTACATCATTTTATATTATGGTTAATTTAAGAATTCGGCAAATTCTATCACATTTGTTCAATTTACGTCGCTCCTATTTCAGATAGCATATTGGGCTAAGCGGCATCTCAAAGCGCATGAAATGACGAGTGAAATGCACTATTAAACTTCTAGGGTAGGGCGAAGAGAGACCCGATTAGATCATTTTACATTAAGGTTAATATAAGTATTCAGGGAAATTCTATCACACTTGTTCAATTTACGTCGCTCCTATTTCAGATAGCGTATTGGGCTAACCGGCATCTCAAAGCGCATGAATAGCGAGTAAAATGCACTGTTAAACTTCTAGGGTAAGGCAAACAGAGACCCGTTTAGATCGTTTCATATTATGGTTAATTTAAGAATTCAGCGAAATTCTATCACATTTGTTCAATTTACGTCGCTCCTATTGCAGATAGCGTATTGGGCTAAGCGGCATCTCAAAGAGCATGAAATGGCGAGTAAAATGCACTATTAAACTTCTAGGGTAAGGCAAACAGAGACCCGATTAGATCATTTTATATTACGGTTAATATAAGAATTCAGCGTAAATCTATCACATTTGTTCAACATACGTCGCTCCGATTTCAGATAGTGTACTGGGCTAGGCGGCATCTTAAAGCGCGTGGAAGGGCGAGTAAAATGCACTACTAAACTTCTATGATAGGGCAATCAGAGTCCCGTTTAGATCATTTTATATTTTGTTTAATATAAGATTTCAGGGAAATTCTATCACATTTGTTCAATTTACGTCGCTGATATTTCAGATAGAGTATTGGGCTAAGCGGCATCTCAAAGCGCAAGAAAAGGCAAGTAAAATGCGCTATTAAACTTCTAGGGTAGGGCAAACAGAGACCCGATTAGATCATTTTATATTATGGTTAATTTAAGAATTCAGCAAAATTCTATCACATTTGTTCAATTTACGTCGCTCCTATTTCAGATAGCGTACTGGGCTAAGCGGCATCTCAAAGCGCTAGAAATGGCGAGTAAAATGCACTATTAAACTTCTAGGGTAGGGCAAACAGAGACCCGATTAGATCATTTTATATTACGGTTAATATAAGAATTCAGCGTAATTCTGTCACATTTGTTCAACTTACGTAGCTCCTATTTCAGATAGCGTACTGGGCTAGGCGGCAACTTAAAGCGCGTGGAATGGCGAGTAAATGCACTATTAAACTTCTATGATAGGGCAATCAGAGACCCGATTAGATCATTTTATATTTTGGTTAATATAAGAATTCAGCGAAATTCTATCACATTTGTTCAATTTACGTCGCTCCTATGTCAGATAGCGTATTGGGCTATGCGGCATCTCGAAGCGCATGAAATGACGAGTAAAATGCACTGTTAAACTTCTAGGGTAGGGCAAACAGAGACCCGATTAGATCATTTTATATTACGGTTAATATAAGAATTCAGCGAAATTCTATCACAATTGTTCTATTTACGTCGCTCCTATTGCAGATAGCGTATTGGGCTAAGCGGCATCTCAAAGCGCATGAAATGGAGAGTGAAATGCACTATTAAACTTCTAGGGTAGGGCAAACAGAGACCCGATTAGATCATTTCATATTATGGTTTATTTAAGAATTCAGAAAAATTCTATCACATTTGCCCAAATTTACGTCGCTCCTATTTCAGATAGCTTATTGAGCTAAGCTGCATCTCAAAGCGCATGAAATGACGTGTGAAATGCACTAGTAATCTTCTAGGGTAGGGCGAACAGAGACCCGATTAGATCATTTTACATTAAGGTTAATATAAGAATTCAGCGAGATTCTCTCACATTTGTTCAATTTACGTCGCTGATATTTCAGATAGCGTATTGGGCTAAGCGGCATCTCAAAGCGCAAGAAATGTCGAGTAAAATGTACTATTAAACTTCTAGGGTAGGGCAAACAGAGACCCGATTAGATCATTTTATATTATGGTTAATTTAAGAATTCAGCGAAATTCTATCACATTTGTTCAATTTACGTCGCTCATGTTGCAGATAACGTATTGGGCAAAGCGGCATCTCAAAGCTCATGAAATGGCGAGTAAAATGCACTATTAAACTTCTAGGGTAAGGCAAACAGAGACCCGATTAGATCATTTAATATTACGGTTAATATAAGAATTCAGCGTAATTATATCACATTTGTTCAACATACGTCGCTCCTATTTCAGATAGTGTACTGGGCTAGGCGGCATCTTAAAGTGCGTGGAAGGGCGAGTAAAATGCACTACTAAACTTCTATGATAGGGCAATCAGAGTCCCGTTTAGATCATTTTATATTTTGTTTAATATAAGATTTCAGTGAAATTCTATCACATTTGTTCAATTTACGTCGCTCCTATGTCAGATAGCGTATTGGGCTAAGCGGCATCTCAAAGCGCATGAAAATGTCGAGAGAAATGCACAATTAAAGATCTTGGGTAGGGCAAACAGTGACCCGATTAGATCATTTTATATTATGGTTAATTTAAGAATTCAGCAAAATTCTATCACATTTGTTCAATTTACGTCGCTCCTATTTCAGATAGCGTACTGGGCTAGGCGGCATCTTAAAGCGCGTGGAGTGCCGAGTAAACTGCACTATTAAACTTCTATGATAGGGCCATCAGAGACCCGATTAGATCATTTTATATTTTGGTGAATATAAGAATTCAGCGAAATTCTATCACATTTGTTCAATTTACATCGCTCCTATTTCAGATAGCGTACTGGGCTAAGCGGCATCTTAAAGCGCATGAAATGACGAGTGAAATGCACTATTAACCTTCTTGTGTAGAGCGAACAGAGACCCGATTAGAACATTTTACATTAAGGTTAATATAAGAATTCAGCGTAATTCTATCACATTTTTTCAATTTACGTCGCACCTATTTCAGGTAGCGTATTGGGCTAAGCGGCATCTCAAAGCGCATGAATTGGCGAGTAAAATGCACTATTAAACTTCTAGGATAAGGCAAACAGAGACCCGATTAGATCATTTTATGTTTTGGTTAATATAAGAATTCAGCGAAATTCTATCACATTTGTTCAATTTACGTCGCTCCTATTTCAGATAGCTTATTGGGCTAAGCGGCATCGCAAAGCGCATGATATGACGAGTGAAATGCACTATTAAACTTCTAGGGCAGGGCAAACAGAGACCCGATTATATCATTTTATATTTTGGTTAATATAAGAATTCAGCGTAATTCTATCACATTTGTTCAATTTACGTCGCTCCTATGTCAGATAGCGTATTGGGCTAAGCGGCATCTCAAAGCGCATGAAATGGCGAGTGAAATGCACTATTAATCTTCTAGGGTAGGGCAATCAGAGACCCCATTAGATCATTTTATATTATGGTTAATTTAAGAATTCAGCGAAATTCTATCACATTTGTTCAATTTACGTCGCTCCTATGTCAGATAGCTTATTGGGCTAAGCGGCATCGCAAAGCGCATGATATGACGAGTGAAATGCACTATTAAACTTCTAGGGCAGGGCAAACAGAGACCCGATTATATCATTTTATATTTTGGTTAATATAAGAATTCAGCGAAATTCTATCACATTTGTTCAATTTACGTCGCTCCTATGTCAGATAGCGTATTGGGCTAAGCGGCATCTCAAAGCGCATGAAATGGCGAGTAAAATGCACTGTTAAACTTCTAGGGTAGGGCATACAGAGACCCGATTAGATCATTTTATATTACGGTTAATATAAGAATTCAGCGAAATTCTATCACATTTGTTCAATTTACGTCGCTCCTATTTCAGATAGCGTACTGGGCTAGGCGGCATCTTAAAGCGCGTGGAATGGCGAGTAAAATGCACTTTTAAACTTCTATGATAGGGCAATCATAGACCCGATTAGATCATTTTATATTTTGGTTAATATAAGAATTCAGCGAGATTCTCTCACATTTGTTCAATTTACGTCGCTGATATTTCAGATAGCGTATTGGGGTTAAGCGGCATCTCAAAGCGCAAGAAATGGCGAGTAAAATGAACTATTAAACTTCTAGGGTAGGGCAATCAGAGACCCGATTCGATCATTTTACATTATGGTTAATTTAAGAATTCAGCAAAATTCTATCACATTTGTTCAATTTACGTCGCTCCTATTTCAGATAGCGTACTGGGCTAAGCGGCATCTCAAAGCGCAAGAAATGGCGAGTAAAATGCACTATAAACTTCTAGGGTAGGGCAAACAGAGACCCGATTAGATCATTTTATATTACGGTTAATATAAGAATTCAGCGTAATTCTGTCACATTTGTTCAAGTTACGTAGCTCCTATTTCAGATAGCGTACTGGGCTAGGCGGCAACTTAAAGCGCGTGGAATGGCGAGTAAAATGCACTATTAACTTCTATGATAGGGCAATCAGAGACCCGATTAGATCATGTTATATTTTGGTTAATATGAGAATTCAGCGAAATTCTATCACATTTGTTCAATTTACGTCGCTCCTATGTCAGATAGCGTATTCGGCTAAGCGGCATCTCAAAGCGCATGAAATGGCGAGTGAAATGCACTATTAATCTTCTAGGGTAGGGCAATCAGAGACCCCATTAGATCATTTTATATTATGGTTAATTTAAGAATACAGCGAAATTCTATCACATTTGTTCAATTTACGTCGTTCCTATGTCAGATAGCGTATTGGGCTATGCGGCATCTCGAAGGGCATGAAATGACGAGTAAAATGCACTGTTAAACTTCTAGGGTAGGGCAAACAGAGACCCGATTAGATCATTTTATATTACGGTTAATATAAGAATTCAGCGTAATTCTGTCACATTTGTTCAACTTACGTAGCTCCTATTTCAGATAGCGTACTGGGCTGGGCGGCAACTTAAAGCGCGTGGAATGGCGAGTAAAATGCACTATTAAACTTCTATGATAGGGCAATCAGAGACCCGATTAGATCATTTTATATTTTGGTTAATATAAGAATTCAGCGAAATTCTATCACATTTGTTCAATTTACGTCGCTCCTATGTCAGATAGCGTATTGGGCTATGCGGCATCTCGAAGCGCATGAAATGACGAGTAAAATGCACTGTGAAACTTCTAGGGTAGGGCAAACAGAGACCCGATTAGATCATTTTATATTACGGTTAATATAAGAATTCAGCGAAATTCTATCACAATTGTTCTATTTACGTCGCTCCTATTGCAGATATCGTATTGGGCTAAGCGGCATCTCAAAGCGCATGAAATGGAGAGTGAAATGCACTATTAAACTTCTAGGGTAGGGCAAACAGAGACCCGATTAGATCATTTCATATTATGGTTTATTTAAGAATTCAGAAAAATTCAATCACATTTGTCCAATTTACGTCGCTCCTATTTCAGATAGCTTATTGAGCTAAGCTGCATCTCAAAGCGCATGAAATGACGTGTGAAATGCACTAGTAATCTTCTAGGGTAGGGCGAACAGAGACCCGATTAGATCATTTTACATTAAGGTTAATATAAGAATTCAGCGAGATTCTCTCACATTTGTTCAATTTACGTCGCTGACATTTCAGATAGCGTATTGGGCTAAGCGGCATCTCAAAGCGCAAGAAATGTCGAGTAAAATGTACTATTAAACTTCTAGGGTAGGGCAAACAGAGACCCGATTAGATCATTTTATATTATGGTTAATTTAAGAATTCAGCGAAATTCTATCACATTTGTTCAATTTACGTCGCTCATGTTGCAGATAACGTATTGGGCAAAGCGGCATCTCAAAGCTCATGAAATGGCGAGTAAAATGCACTATTAAACTTCTAGGGTAAGGCAAACAGAGACCCGATTAGATCATTTAATATTACGGTTAATATAAGAATTCAGCGTAATTATATCACATTTGTTCAACATACGTCGCTCCTATTTCAGATAGTGTACTGGGCTAGGCGGCATCTTAAAGCGCGTGGAAGGGCGAGTAAAATGCACTACTAAACTTCTATGATAGGGCAATCAAAGTCCCGTTTAGATCATTTTATATTTTGTTTAATATAAGATTTCATGGAAATTCTATCACATTTGTTCAATTTACGTCGCTCCTATTTCAGATAGCTTATTGGGCTAAGCGGCATGGCAAAGCGCATGAAATGACGAGTGAAATGCACTATTAAACTTCTAGGGTAGGGCAAACAGAGACCCGATTAGATCATTTTATATTACGGTTAATATAAGAATTCAGCGTAATTCTGTCACATTTGTTCAACTTACGTAGCTCCTATTTCTGATAGCGTACTGGGCTAGGCGGCAACTTAAAGCGCGTGGAATGGCGAGTAAAATGCACTATTAAACTTCTATGATAGGGCTATCAGAGACCCGATTAGATCATTTTATATTTTGGTTAATATAAGAATTCAGCGAAATTCTATCACATTCGTTCAATTTACGTCGCTCCTATTTCTGATAGCGTATTGGGCTAAGCGGCATCTCAAAGCGCATGAAATGTCGAGAAAATGCACTATTAAACTTCTAGGATAAGGCAAACAGGGACCCGATTCGATCATTTTATATTACGGTTAATATAAGACTTCAGCGTAATTCTGTCACATTTGTTCAATTTACGTCGCTCCTATTTCAGATAGCGTAATGGGCTAAGCGGCATCTCAAAGCGCATGAAATGGCGAATAAAATGCACTATTAAACTTCTAGGCTAGGGCGAACAGAGACCTGATTAGATCATTTTATATTATGGTTAATTCAAGAATTCTTCGAAAATCTATCACATTTGTTCAATTTACATCGCTCCTATTTCAGATAGCGTACTGGGCTAAGCGGCATCTCAAAGCGCATGAAATGACGAGTGAAATGCACTATTAATCTTCTTGGGTAGGGCGAACAGAGACCCGATTAGAACATTTTACATTAAGGTTAATATAAGAATTCAGCGTAATTCTATCACATTTGTTCAACATACGTCGCTCCTATTTCAGACAGCGTACTGGGCTAGGCGGCATCTCAAAGCGCATGAAATGGCGAGTAAAATGCACTATTAAACTTCTAGGGTAGGGCAAATAGAGACCCGATTAGATCAATTTATATTAAGGTTAATATAAGTATTCAGGGAAATTCTATCACATTTGTTCAATTTACGTCGTTCCTATTTCAGCTAGCGTACTGGGCTAGGCGGCATCTTAAAACGCGAAGAATGGCGAGTAAAATGCACTACTAAACTTCTATGATACGGCAATCAGAGAGCCGATTAGATCATTTTATATTTTGGTTAATATAAGAATTCAGCGAAATTCTATCACAATTGTTCTATTTACGTCGCTCCTATTGCAGATAGCGTATTGCGCTAAGCGGCCTCTCAAAGCGCATGAAATGGAGAGTGAAATGCACTATTAAACTTCTAGGGTAGGGTCAACAGAGACCCGATTAGATCATTTTACATTAAGGTTAATATAAGTATTCAGGGAAATTCTATCACGTTTGTTCAATTTACGTCGCTCCTATTTCAGATAGCGTATTGGGCTACGCGGCATCTCAAAGCGCATGAAATGACGAGAGAAATGCACAATTAAAGTTCTTGGGTAGGGCAAACAGTGACCCGATTAGATCATTTTATATTATGGTTAATTTAAGAATTCAGCAAAATTCTATCACATTTGTTCAATTTACGTCGCTCCTATTTCAGATAGCGTACTGGGCTAGGCGGCATCTTAAAGCGCGTGGAGTGGCGAGTAATCTGCACTATTAAACTTCTATGATAGGGCAATCAGAGACCCGATTAGATCATTTTATATTTTGGTTAATATAAGAATTCAGCGAAATTCTATCACAATTGTTCTATTTACGTCGCTCCTATTGCAGATAGCGTATTGGGCTAAGCGGCATCTCAAAGCGCATGAAATGGAGAGTGAAATGCACTATTAAACTTCTAGGGTAGGGCGAACAGAGACCCGATTAGATCATTTTACATTAAGGTTAATATAAGTATTCAGGGAAATTCTATCACGTTTGTTCAATTTACGTCGCTCCTATTTCAGATAGCGTATTGGGCTACTTGGCATCTCAAAGCGCATGAAATGACGAGAGAAATGCACAATTAAAGTTCTTGGGTAGGGCAAACAGTGACCCGATTAGATCATTTTATATTATGGTTAATTTAAGAATTCAGCAAAATTCTATCACATTTGTTCAATTTACGTCGCTCCTATTTCAGATAGCGTACTGGGCTAGGCGGAATCTTAAAGCGCGTGGAGTGGCGAGTAATCTGCACTATTAAACTTCTATGATAGGGCAATCAGAGACCCGATTAGATCATTTTATATTTTGGTTAATATAAGAATTCAGCGAAATTCTCTCACATTTGTTCAATTTACGTCGCTCCTATTTCAGATAGCATATTGGGCTAAGCGGCATCGCAAAGCGCATGAAATGACGAGTGAAATGCACTATTAAACTTCTTGGGTAGGGCGAACAGAGAGCCGATTACATCATTTTATATTATGGTTAATTTAAGAATTCGGCAAAATTCTATCACATTTGTTCAATTTACGTCGCTCCTATTTCAGATAGCATATTGGGCTAAGCGGCATCTCAAAGCGCATGAAATGACGAGTGAAATGCACTATTAAACTTCTAGGGTAGGGCGAAGAGAGACCCGATTAGATCATTTTACATTAAGGTTAATATAAGTATTCAGGGAAATTCTATCACACTTGTTCAATTTACGTCGCTCCTATTTCAGATAGCGTATTGGGCTAACCGGCATCTCAAAGCGCATGGAATAGCGAGTAAAATGCACTGTTAAACTTCTAGGGTAAGGCAAACAGAGACCCGTTTAGATCGTTTCATATTATGGTTAATTTAAGAATTCAGCGAAATTCTATCACATTTGTTCAATTTACGTCGCTCCTATTGCAGATAGCGTATTGGGCTAAGCGGCATCTCAAAGAGCATGAAATGGCGAGTAAAATGCACTATTAAACTTCTAGGGTAAGGCAAACAGAGACCCGATTAGATCATTTTATATTACGGTTAATATAAGAATTCAGCGTAAATCTATCACATTTGTTCAACATACGTCGCTCCGATTTCAGATAGTGTACTGGGCTAGGCGGCATCTTAAAGCGCGTGGAAGGGCGAGTAAAATGCACTACTAAACTTCTATGATAGGGCAATCAGAGTCCCGTTTAGATCATTTTATATTTTGTTTAATATAAGATTTCAGGGAAATTCTATCACATTTGTTCAATTTACGTCGCTGATATTTCAGATAGAGTATTGGGCTAAGCGGCATCTCAAAGCGCAAGAAAAGGCAAGTAAAATGCGCTATTAAACTTCTAGGGTAGGGCAAACAGAGACCCGATTAGATCATTTTATATTATGGTTAATTTAAGAATTCAGCAAAATTCTATCACATTTGTTCAATTTACGTCGCTCCTATTTCAGATAGCGTACTGGGCTAAGCGGCATCTCAAAGCGCTAGAAATGGCGAGTAAAATGCACTATTAAACTTCTAGGGTAGGGCAAACAGAGACCCGATTAGATCATTTTATATTACGGTTAATATAAGAATTCAGCGTAATTCTGTCACATTTGTTCAACTTACGTAGCTCCTATTTCAGATAGCGTACTGGGCTAGGCGGCAACTTAAAGCGCGTGGAATGGCGAGTAAAATGCACTATTAAACTTCTATGATAGGGCAATCAGAGACCCGATTAGATCATTTTATATTTTGGTTAATATAAGAATTCAGCGAAATTCTATCACATTTGTTCAATTTACGTCGCTCCTATGTCAGATAGCGTATTGGGCTATGCGGCATCTCGAAGCGCATGAAATGACGAGTAAAATGCACTGTTAAACTTCTAGGGTAGGGCAAACAGAGACCCGATTAGATCATTTTATATTACGGTTAATATAAGAATTCAGCGAAATTCTATCAGAATTGTTCTATTTACGTCGCTCCTATTGCAGATAGCGTATTGGGCTAAGCGGCATCTCAAAGCGCATGAAATGGAGAGTGAAATGCACTATTAAACTTCTAGGGTAGGGCAAACAGAGACCCGATTAGATCATTTCATATTATGGTTTATTTAAGAATTCAGCGAAATTCTATCACATTTGTTCAGTTTACGTCGCTCCTATTGCTGATAGCGTATTGGGCTAAGCGGCATCTTAAAGCGCGTGGAATGGCGAGTAAAATTCACTATTAAACTTCTATGATAGGGCAATCAGAGACCCGATTAGATCATTTTATATTTTGGTCATATAAGAATTCAGCGAAATTCTATCACATTTGGTCAATTTACGTCGCTCCTATTTCAGATAGCTTATTGGGCTAAGCGGCATCTCAAAGCGCATGAAATGTCGAGTGAAATGCACTATTAAACTTCTAGGGTAGGGCGAACAAAGACCCGATTAGATTATTTTACATTGAGGGTAATATAAGAATTCAGCGAAATTCTATCACATTTGTTCAATTTACGTCGCTCCTATTTCAGATAGCGTATTGGGCTATGCGGCATCTCAAAGCGCATGAAATGGCGAGTAAAATTCACTATTAAACTTCTAGGATAAGGCAAACAGAGACCCGATTAGATCATTTTATATTACGGTTAATATAAGAATTCAGCGTAATTCTGTCACATTTGTTCAAGTTACGTAGCTCCTATTTCAGATAGCGTACTGGGATAGGCGACAACTTAAAGCGCGTGGAATGGCGAGTAAAATGCACTATTAAACTTCTATGATAGGGCATTCAGAGACCCGATTAGATCATTTTATATTTTGGTTAATATAAGAATTCAGCGAAATTCTATCACATTTGTTCAATTTACGTCGCTCCTATGTCAGATAGCGTATTGGGCTAAGCGGCATCTCAAAGCGCATGAAATGGCGAGTGAAATGCACTATTAATCTTCTAGGGTAGGGCAATCAGAGACCCCATTAGATCATTTTATATTATGGTTAATTTAAGAATTCAGCGAAATTCTATCACATTTGTTCAATTTACGTCGCTCCTATGTCAGATAGCGTATTGGTCTATGCGGCATCTCAAAGCGCATGAAATGACGAGTAAAATGCACTGTTAAACATATAGGGTAGGGCAAACAGAGACCCGATTAGATCATTTTATATTACGGTTAATATAAGAATTCAGGGTAAATCTATCACATTTGTTCAACATACGTCGCTCCTATTTCAGATAGTGTACTGGGCTAGGCGGCATCTTAAAGCGCGTGGAATGGCGAGTAAAATGCACTCTTAAACTTCTATGATAGGGCTATCAGAGACCCGATTAGATCATTTTATATTTTGGTTAATATAAGAATTCAGCGAAATTCTATCACATTCGTTCAATTTACGTCGCTCCTATTTCTCATAGCGTATTGGGCTAAGCGGCATCTCAAAGCGCATGAAATGTCGAGAAAATGCACTATTAAACTTCTAGGATAAGGCAAACAGAGACCCGATTCGATCATTTTATATTACGGTTAATATAAGACTTCAGCGTAATTCTGTCACATTTGTTCAATTTACGTCGCTCCTATTTCAGATAGCGTAATGGGCTAAGCGGCATCTCAAAGCGCATGAAATGGCGAATAAAATGCACTATTAAACTTCTAGGCTAGGGCGAACAGAGACCTGATTAGATCATTTTATATTATGGTTAATTCAAGAATTCTTCGAAAATCTATCACATTTGTTCAATTTACATCGCTCCTATTTCAGATAGCGTACTGGGCTAAGCGGCATCTCAAAGCGCATGAAATGACGAGTGAAATGCACTATTAATCTTCTTGGGTAGGGCGAACAGAGACCCGATTAGAACATTTTACATTAAGGTTAATATAAGAATTCAGCGTAATTCTATCACATTTGTTCAACATACGTCGCTCCTATTTCAGACAGCGTACTGGGCTAGGCGGCATCTCAAAGCGCATGAAATGGCGAGTAAAATGCACTATTAAACTTCTAGGGTAGGGCAAATAGAGACCCGATTAGATCAATTTATATTAAGGTTAATATAAGTATTCAGGGAAATTCTATCACATTTGTTCAATTTACGTCGTTCCTATTTCAGCTAGCGTACTGGGCTAGGCGGCATCTTAAAACGCGAAGAATGGCGAGTAAAATGCACTACTAAACTTCTATGATACGGCAATCAGAGAGCCGATTAGATCATTTTATATTTTGGTTAATATAAGAATTCAGCGAAATTCTATCACAATTGTTCTATTTACGTCGCTCCTATTGCAGATAGCGTATTGCGCTAAGCGGCCTCTCAAAGCGCATGAAATGGAGAGTGAAATGCACTATTAAACTTCTAGGGTAGGGTCAACAGAGACCCGATTAGATCATTTTACATTAAGGTTAATATAAGTATTCAGGGAAATTCTATCACGTTTGTTCAATTTACGTCGCTCCTATTTCAGATAGCGTATTGGGCTACGCGGCATCTCAAAGCGCATGAAATGACGAGAGAAATGCACAATTAAAGTTCTTGGGTAGGGCAAACAGTGACCCGATTAGATCATTTTATATTATGGTTAATTTAAGAATTCAGCAAAATTCTATCACATTTGTTCAATTTACGTCGCTCCTATTTCAGATAGCGTACTGGGCTAGGCGGCATCTTAAAGCGCGTGGAGTGGCGAGTAATCTGCACTATTAAACTTCTATGATAGGGCAATCAGAGACCCGATTAGATCATTTTATATTTTGGTTAATATAAGAATTCAGCGAAATTCTATCACAATTGTTCTATTTACGTCGCTCCTATTGCAGATAGCGTATTGGGCTAAGCGGCATCTCAAAGCGCATGAAATGGAGAGTGAAATGCACTATTAAACTTCTAGGGTAGGGCGAACAGAGACCCGATTAGATCATTTTACATTAAGGTTAATATAAGTATTCAGGGAAATTCTATCACGTTTGTTCAATTTACGTCGCTCCTATTTCAGATAGCGTATTGGGCTACTTGGCATCTCAAAGCGCATGAAATGACGAGAGAAATGCACAATTAAAGTTCTTGGGTAGGGCAAACAGTGACCCGATTAGATCATTTTATATTATGGTTAATTTAAGAATTCAGCAAAATTCTATCACATTTGTTCAATTTACGTCGCTCCTATTTCAGATAGCGTACTGGGCTAGGCGGAATCTTAAAGCGCGTGGAGTGGCGAGTAATCTGCACTATTAAACTTCTATGATAGGGCAATCAGAGACCCGATTAGATCATTTTATATTTTGGTTAATATAAGAATTCAGCGAAATTCTCTCACATTTGTTCAATTTACGTCGCTCCTATTTCAGATAGCATATTGGGCTAAGCGGCATCGCAAAGCGCATGAAATGACGAGTGAAATGCACTATTAAACTTCTTGGGTAGGGCGAACAGAGAGCCGATTACATCATTTTATATTATGGTTAATTTAAGAATTCGGCAAAATTCTATCACATTTGTTCAATTTACGTCGCTCCTATTTCAGATAGCATATTGGGCTAAGCGGCATCTCAAAGCGCATGAAATGACGAGTGAAATGCACTATTAAACTTCTAGGGTAGGGCGAAGAGAGACCCGATTAGATCATTTTACATTAAGGTTAATATAAGTATTCAGGGAAATTCTATCACACTTGTTCAATTTACGTCGCTCCTATTTCAGATAGCGTATTGGGCTAACCGGCATCTCAAAGCGCATGGAATAGCGAGTAAAATGCACTGTTAAACTTCTAGGGTAAGGCAAACAGAGACCCGTTTAGATCGTTTCATATTATGGTTAATTTAAGAATTCAGCGAAATTCTATCACATTTGTTCAATTTACGTCGCTCCTATTGCAGATAGCGTATTGGGCTAAGCGGCATCTCAAAGAGCATGAAATGGCGAGTAAAATGCACTATTAAACTTCTAGGGTAAGGCAAACAGAGACCCGATTAGATCATTTTATATTACGGTTAATATAAGAATTCAGCGTAAATCTATCACATTTGTTCAACATACGTCGCTCCGATTTCAGATAGTGTACTGGGCTAGGCGGCATCTTAAAGCGCGTGGAAGGGCGAGTAAAATGCACTACTAAACTTCTATGATAGGGCAATCAGAGTCCCGTTTAGATCATTTTATATTTTGTTTAATATAAGATTTCAGGGAAATTCTATCACATTTGTTCAATTTACGTCGCTGATATTTCAGATAGAGTATTGGGCTAAGCGGCATCTCAAAGCGCAAGAAAAGGCAAGTAAAATGCGCTATTAAACTTCTAGGGTAGGGCAAACAGAGACCCGATTAGATCATTTTATATTATGGTTAATTTAAGAATTCAGCAAAATTCTATCACATTTGTTCAATTTATGTCGCTCCTATTTCAGATAGCGTACTGGGCTAAGCGGCATCTCAAAGCGCTAGAAATGGCGAGTAAAATGCACTATTAAACTTCTAGGGTAGGGCAAACAGAGACCCGATTAGATCATTTTATATTACGGTTAATATAAGAATTCAGCGTAATTCTGTCACATTTGTTCAACTTACGTAGCTCCTATTTCAGATAGCGTACTGGGCTAGGCGGCAACTTAAAGCGCGTGGAATGGCGAGTAAAATGCACTATTAAACTTCTATGATAGGGCAATCAGAGACCCGATTAGATCATTTTATATTTTGGTTAATATAAGAATTCAGCGAAATTCTATCACATTTGTTCAATTTACGTCGCTCCTATGTCAGATAGCGTATTGGGCTATGCGGCATCTCGAAGCGCATGAAATGACGAGTAAAATGCACTGTTAAACTTCTAGGGTAGGGCAAACAGAGACCCGATTAGATCATTTTATATTACGGTTAATATAAGAATTCAGCGAAATTCTATCACAATTGTTCTATTTACGTCGCTCCTATTGCAGATAGCGTATTGGGCTAAGCGGCATCTCAAAGCGCATGAAATGGAGAGTGAAATGCACTATTAAACTTCTAGGGTAGGGCAAACAGAGACCCGATTAGATCATTTCATATTATGGTTTATTTAAGAATTCAGAAAAATTCTATCACATTTGCCCAATTTACGTCGCTCCTATTTCAGATAGCTTATTGAGCTAAGCTGCATCTCAAAGCGCATGAAATGACGTGTGAAATGCACTAGTAATCTTCTAGGGTAGGGCGAACAGAGACCCGATTAGATCATTTTACATTAAGGTTAATATAAGAATTCAGCGAGATTCTCTCACATTTGTTCAATTTACGTCGCTGACATTTCAGATAGCGTATTGGGCTAAGCGGCATCTCAAAGCGCAAGAAATGTCGAGTAAAATGTACTATTAAACTTCTAGGGTAGGGCAAACAGAGACCCGATTAGATCATTTTATATTATGGTTAATTTAAGAATTCAGCGAAATTCTATCACATTTGTTCAATTTACGTCGCTCATGTTGCAGATAACGTATTGGGCAAAGCGGCATCTCAAAGCTCATGAAATGGCGAGTAAAATGCACTATTAAACTTCTAGGGTAAGGCAAACAGAGACCCGATTAGATCATTTAATATTACGGTTAATATAAGAATTCAGCGTAATTATATCACATTTGTTCAACATACGTCGCTCCTATTTCAGATAGTGTACTGGGCTAGGCGGCATCTTAAAGTGCGTGGAAGGGCGAGTAAAATGCACTACTAAACTTCTATGATAGGGCAATCAAAGTCCCGTTTAGATCATTTTATATTTTGTTTAATATAAGATTTCATGGAAATTCTATCACATTTGTTCAATTTACGTCGCTCCTATGTCAGATAGCGTATTGGGCTAAGCGGCATCTCAAAGCGCATGAAATGACGAGAGAAA
The DNA here is from genome assembly GCA_916610135.2 of Macropis europaea. Lineage (NCBI taxonomy): Eukaryota > Metazoa > Arthropoda > Insecta > Hymenoptera > Melittidae > Macropis > Macropis europaea. Next base: position 132,980 of record CAKAJE020001736.1, on the reverse strand, counting down.
TGCACAATTAAAGATCTTGGGTAGGGCAAACAGTGACCCGATTAGATCATTTTATATTATGGTTAATTTAAGAATTCAGCAAAATTCTATCACATTTGTTCAATTTACGTCGCTCCTATTTCAGATAGCGTACTGGGCTAGGCGGCATCTTAAAGCGCGTGGAGTGCCGAGTAAACTGCACTATTAAACTTCTATGATAGGGCCATCAGAGACCCGATTAGATCATTTTATATTTTGGTGAATATAAGAATTCAGCGAAATTCTATCACATTTGTTCAATTTACATCGCTCCTATTTCAGATAGCGTACTGGGCTAAGCGGCATCTTAAAGCGCATGAAATGACGAGTGAAATGCACTATTAACCTTCTTGTGTAGAGCGAACAGAGACCCGATTAGAACATTTTACATTAAGGTTAATATAAGAATTCAGCGTAATTCTATCACATTTTTTCAATTTACGTCGCACCTATTTCAGGTAGCGTATTGGGCTAAGCGGCATCTCAAAGCGCATGAATTGGCGAGTAAAATGCACTATTAAACTTCTAGGATAAGGCAAACAGAGACCCGATTAGATCATTTTATGTTTTGGTTAATATAAGAATTCAGCGAAATTCTATCACATTTGTTCAATTTACGTCGCTCCTATTTCAGATAGCTTATTGGGCTAAGCGGCATCGCAAAGCGCATGATATGACGAGTGAAATGCACTATTAAACTTCTAGGGCAGGGCAAACAGAGACCCGATTATATCATTTTATATTTTGGTTAATATAAGAATTCAGCGTAATTCTATCACATTTGTTCAATTTACGTCGCTCCTATGTCAGATAGCGTATTGGGCTAAGCGGCATCTCAAAGCGCATGAAATGGCGAGTGAAATGCACTATTAATCTTCTAGGGGTAGGGCAATCAGAGACCCCATTAGATCATTTTATATTATGGTTAATTTAAGAATTCAGCGAAATTCTATCACATTTGTTCAATTTACGTCGCTCCTATGTCAGATAGCTTATTGGGCTAAGCGGCATCGCAAAGCGCATGATATGACGAGTGAAATGCACTATTAAACTTCTAGGGCAGGGCAAACAGAGACCCGATTATATCATTTTATATTTTGGTTAATATAAGAATTCAGCGAAATTCTATCACATTTGTTCAATTTACGTCGCTCCTATGTCAGATAGCGTATTGGGCTAAGCGGCATCTCAAAGCGCATGAAATGGCGAGTAAAATGCACTGTTAAACTTCTAGGGTAGGGCATACAGAGACCCGATTAGATCATTTTATATTACGGTTAATATAAGAATTCAGCGAAATTCTATCACATTTGTTCAATTTACGTCGCTCCTATTTCAGATAGCGTACTGGGCTAGGCGGCATCTTAAAGCGCGTGGAATGGCGAGTAAAATGCACTTTTAAACTTCTATGATAGGGCAATCATAGACCCGATTAGATCATTTTATATTTTGGTTAATATAAGAATTCAGCGAGATTCTCTCACATTTGTTCAATTTACGTCGCTGATATTTCAGATAGCGTATTGGGGTTAAGCGGCATCTCAAAGCGCAAGAAATGGCGAGTAAAATGAACTATTAAACTTCTAGGGTAGGGCAATCAGAGACCCGATTCGATCATTTTACATTATGGTTAATTTAAGAATTCAGCAAAATTCTATCACATTTGTTCAATTTACGTCGCTCCTATTTCAGATAGCGTACTGGGCTAAGCGGCATCTCAAAGCGCAAGAAATGGCGAGTAAAATGCACTATAAACTTCTAGGGTAGGGCAAACAGAGACCCGATTAGATCATTTTATATTACGGTTAATATAAGAATTCAGCGTAATTCTGTCACATTTGTTCAAGTTACGTAGCTCCTATTTCAGATAGCGTACTGGGCTAGGCGGCAACTTAAAGCGCGTGGAATGGCGAGTAAAATGCACTATTAACTTCTATGATAGGGCAATCAGAGACCCGATTAGATCATGTTATATTTTGGTTAATATGAGAATTCAGCGAAATTCTATCACATTTGTTCAATTTACGTCGCTCCTATGTCAGATAGCGTATTCGGCTAAGCGGCATCTCAAAGCGCATGAAATGGCGAGTGAAATGCACTATTAATCTTCTAGGGTAGGGCAATCAGAGACCCCATTAGATCATTTTATATTATGGTTAATTTAAGAATACAGCGAAATTCTATCACATTTGTTCAATTTACGTCGTTCCTATGTCAGATAGCGTATTGGGCTATGCGGCATCTCGAAGGGCATGAAATGACGAGTAAAATGCACTGTTAAACTTCTAGGGTAGGGCAAACAGAGACCCGATTAGATCATTTTATATTACGGTTAATATAAGAATTCAGCGTAATTCTGTCACATTTGTTCAACTTACGTAGCTCCTATTTCAGATAGCGTACTGGGCTAGGCGGCAACTTAAAGCGCGTGGAATGGCGAGTAAAATGCACTATTAAACTTCTATGATAGGGCAATCAGAGACCCGATTAGATCATTTTATATTTTGGTTAATATAAGAATTCAGCGAAATTCTATCACATTTGTTCAATTTACGTCGCTCCTATGTCAGATAGCGTATTGGGCTATGCGGCATCTCGAAGCGCATGAAATGACGAGTAAAATGCACTGTGAAACTTCTAGGGTAGGGCAAACAGAGACCCGATTAGATCATTTTATATTACGGTTAATATAAGAATTCAGCGAAATTCTATCACAATTGTTCTATTTACGTCGCTCCTATTGCAGATATCGTATTGGGCTAAGCGGCATCTCAAAGCGCATGAAATGGAGAGTGAAATGCACTATTAAACTTCTAGGGTAGGGCAAACAGAGACCCGATTAGATCATTTCATATTATGGTTTATTTAAGAATTCAGAAAAATTCAATCACATTTGTCCAATTTACGTCGCTCCTATTTCAGATAGCTTATTGAGCTAAGCTGCATCTCAAAGCGCATGAAATGACGTGTGAAATGCACTAGTAATCTTCTAGGGTAGGGCGAACAGAGACCCGATTAGATCATTTTACATTAAGGTTAATATAAGAATTCAGCGAGATTCTCTCACATTTGTTCAATTTACGTCGCTGACATTTCAGATAGCGTATTGGGCTAAGCGGCATCTCAAAGCGCAAGAAATGTCGAGTAAAATGTACTATTAAACTTCTAGGGTAGGGCAAACAGAGACCCGATTAGATCATTTTATATTATGGTTAATTTAAGAATTCAGCGAAATTCTATCACATTTGTTCAATTTACGTCGCTCATGTTGCAGATAACGTATTGGGCAAAGCGGCATCTCAAAGCTCATGAAATGGCGAGTAAAATGCACTATTAAACTTCTAGGGTAAGGCAAACAGAGACCCGATTAGATCATTTAATATTACGGTTAATATAAGAATTCAGCGTAATTATATCACATTTGTTCAACATACGTCGCTCCTATTTCAGATAGTGTACTGGGCTAGGCGGCATCTTAAAGCGCGTGGAAGGGCGAGTAAAATGCACTACTAAACTTCTATGATAGGGCAATCAAAGTCCCGTTTAGATCATTTTATATTTTGTTTAATATAAGATTTCATGGAAATTCTATCACATTTGTTCAATTTACGTCGCTCCTATTTCAGATAGCTTATTGGGCTAAGCGGCATGGCAAAGCGCATGAAATGACGAGTGAAATGCACTATTAAACTTCTAGGGTAGGGCAAAGAGAGACCCGATTAGATCATTTTATATTACGGTTAATATAAGAATTCAGCGTAATTCTGTCACATTTGTTCAACTTACGTAGCTCCTATTTCTGATAGCGTACTGGGCTAGGCGGCAACTTAAAGCGCGTGGAATGGCGAGTAAAATGCACTATTAAACTTCTATGATAGGGCAATCAGAGACCCGATTAGATCATTTTATATTTTGGTTAATATAAGAATTCAGCGAAATTCTACCACATTTGTTCAATTTACGTCGCTCTTATGTCAGATAGCGTATTGGGCTAAGCGGCATCTCAAAGCGCATGAAATGGCGAGTGAAATGCACTATTAATCTTCTAGGGTAGGGCAATCAGAGACCCCATTAGATCATTTTATATTATGGTTAATTTAAGAATTCAGCGAAATTCTCTCACATTTGTTCAATTTACGTCGCTGATATTTCAGATAGCGTATTGGGCTAGGCGGCATCTTAAAGCGCGTGGAATGGCGAGTAAAATGCACTATTAAACTTCTATGATAGGGCAATCAGAGACCCGATTAGATCATTTTATATTTTGGTTAATATAAGAATTCAGCGAAATTCTGTCACATTTGTTCAATTTACGTCGCTCCTATTTCAGATAGCGTATTGGGCTAAGCGGCATCTCAAAGCGCATGCAATGACGAATAAAATGCACAGTTAAGCTTCTACGCTAGGGCGAACAGAGACCCGATTAGATCATTTTATATTTTGGTTAATATAAGAATTCAGCGAAATTCTATCACATTTGTTCAATTTACATCGCTCCTATTTCAGATAGCGACTTGTGTTAAGCGTCATCTCAAAGCGCAAGAAATGGCGAGTAAAATGCACTATTAAACTTCTAGGATAAGGCAAACAGAGACCCGATTAGATCATTTTATATTACGGTTAATATAAGAATTCAGCGTAATTCTGTGACATTTGTTCAACTTACGTAGCTCCTATTTCAGATAGCGTACTGGGCTAGGCGGCAACTTAAAGCGCGTGGATTGGCGAGTAAAATGCGCTATTAAACTTCTATGATAGGGCAATCAGAGACCCGATTAGATCATTTTATATTTTGGTTAATATAAGATTTCAGGGAAATTCTATCACATTTGTTCAATTTACGCCGCTCCTATTTCAGATAGCGTATTGGGCTAAGCGGCATCTCTAAGCGCATGAAATGGCTAGTGAAATGCACTATTAAACTTCTAGGGTAGGGCGAACAAAGACCCGATTAGACCATTTTACATTAAGGTTAATATACGAATTCAGCGTAACTCTGTCACATTTGTTCAATTTACGTCGCTCCTATTTCAGATAGCGTAGTGGGCTAAGCGGCATCTCAATGCGCAAGAAATGGCGAGTAAACTGCACTGTTAAACTTCTAGGGTAGGGCAAACAGAGACCCGATTAGATCATTTTATATTATGGTTAATTTAAGAATTCTGCGAAATTCTATCACATTTGTTCAATTTACGTTGCTCCTATTTCAGATAGCGTATTGGGCTAAGCGGTATCTCAAAGCGCAAGAAATGGCGAGTAAAATGCACTATTAAACTTCTAGGGTAGGGCAAACAGAGACCCGAGTAGATCAATTTATATTAAGGTTAATATAAGTATTCAGGGAAATTCTATCACATTTGTTCAATTTACGTCGTTCCTATTTCAGCTAGCGTACTGGGCTAGGCGGCATCTTAAAACGCGAAGAATGGCGAGTAAAATGCACTACTAAACTTCTATGATACGGCAATCAGAGAGCCGATTAGATCATTTTATATTTTGGTTAATATAAGAATTCAGCGAAATTCTATCACAATTGTTCTATTTACGTCGCTCCTATTGCAGATAGCGTATTGGGCTAAGCGGCATCTCAAAGCGCATGAAATGGAGAGTGAAATGCACAATTAAAGTTCTTGGGTAGGGCAAACAGTGACCCGATTAGATCATTTTTTATTATGGTTAATTTAAGAATTCAGCAAATTTCTGTCACATTTGTTCAATTTACGTCGCTCCTATTTCAGATAGCGTATTGGGCTAGGCGGCATCTTAAAGCGCGTGGAGTGGCGCGTAATCTGCACTATTAAACTTCTATGATAGGGCAATCAGAGACCCGATTAGATCATTTTATATTTTGGTTAATATAAGAATTCAGTGAAATTCTATCACAATTGTTCTATTTACGTCGCTCCTATTGCAGATAGCGTATTGGGCTAAGCGGCATCTCAAAGCGCATGAAATGGAGAGTGAAATGCACTATTAAACTTCTAGGGTAGGGCGAACAGAGACCCGATTAGATCATTTTACATTAAGGTTAATATAAGTATTCAGGGAAATTCTATCACGTTTGTTCAATTTACGTCGCTCCTATTTCAGATAGCGTATTGGGCTAACCGGCATCTCAAAGCGCATGAAATAGCGAGTAAAATGCACTGTTAAACTTCTAGGGTAAGGCAAACAGAGACCCGTTTAGATCATTTCATATTATGGTTTATTTAAGAATTCAGAAAAATTCTAACACATTCGTTCAATTAACGTGGCTCCTATTTCAGATAGCTTATTGGGCTCAGCGGCATCTCAAAGCGCATGAAATGACGAGTGAAATGCACTATTAATCTTCTAGGGTAGGGCGAACAGAGACCCGATTAGATCATTTTACATTAAGGTTAATATAAGAATTCAGCGAGATTCTCTCACATTTGTTCAATTTACGTCGCTGATATTTCAGATAGCGTATTGGGCTAAGCGGCATCTCAAAGCGCAAGAAATGGCAAGTAAAATGAACTATTAAACTTCTAGGGTAGGGCAAACAGAGACCCGATTCGATCATTTTATATTATGGTTAATTTAAGAATTCAGCGAAATTCTATCACATTTGTTCAATTTACGTCGCTCCTATTGCAGATAGCGTATTGGGCTAAGCGGCATCTCAAAGCGCATGAAATGGCGAGTAAAATGCACTATTAAACTTCTAGGGTAAGGCAAACAGAGACCCGATTAGATCATTTTATATTACGGTTAATATAAGAATTCAGGGTAAATCTATCACATTTGTTCAACATACGTCGCTCCTATTTCAGATAGTGTACTGGGCTAGGCGGCATCTTAAAGCGCGTGGAATGGCGAGTAAAATGCACTCTTAAACTTCTATGATAGGGCTATCAGAGACCCGATTAGATCATTTTATATTTTGGTTAATATAAGAATTCAGCGAAATTCTATCACATTCGTTCAATTTACGTCGCTCCTATTTCTGATAGCGTATTGGGCTAAGCGGCATCTCAAAGCGCATGAAATGGCGAGAAAATGCACTATTAAACTTCTAGGATAAGGCAAACAGAGACCCGATTCGATCATTTTATATTACGGTTAATATAAGACTTCAGCGTAATTCTGTCACATTTGTTCAATTTACGTCGCTCCTATTTCAGATAGCGTATTGGGCTAAGCGGCATCTCAAAGCGCATGAAATGGCGAATAAAATGCACTATTAAACTTCTAGGCTAGGGCGAACAGAGACCTGATTAGATCATTTTATATTATGGTTAATTCAAGAATTCTTCGAAAATCTATCACATTTGTTCAATTTACGTCGCTCATGTTGCAGATAGCGTATTGGGCTAAGCGGCATCTCAAAGCGCATGGATTGACGAGTGAAATGCACCATTAAACTTCTAGGGTAGGGCGAACAGAGACCCGAATAGATCATTTTATATTACGGTTAATATAAGAATTCAGCGTAATTCTATCACATTTGTTCAACTTACGTCGCTCCTATTTCAGATAGCGTACTGGGCTAGGCGACATCTCAAAGCGCGTGGAAGGGCGAGTAAAATGCACTACTAAAATTCTGTGATAGGACAATCAGAGTCCCGATTAGAACATTTTATATTTTGTTTACTATAAGATTTCAGGGAAATTCTATCACATTTGTTCAATTTACGTCGCTCCTATTTCAGATAGCGTATTGGGCTAAGCGGCATCTCAAAGCGCATGAAATGGCGAATAAAATGCACTATTAAACTTCTAGGCTAGGGCGAACAGAGACCTGATTAGATCATTTTATATTATGGTTAATTCAAGAATTCTTCGAAAATCTATCACATTTGTTCAATTTACATCGCTCCTATTTCAGATAGCGTACTGGGCTAAGCGGCATCTCAAAGCGCATGAAATGACGAGTGAAATGCACTATTAATCTTCTTGGGTAGGGCGAACAGAGACCCGATTAGAACATTTTACATTAAGGTTAATATAAGAATTCAGCGTAATTCTATCACATTTGTTCAACATACGTCGCTCCTATTTCAGATAGCGTACTGGGCTAGGCGGCATCTCAAAGCGCATGAAATGGCGAGTAAAATGCACTATTAAACTTCTAGGGTAGGGCAAACAGAGACCCGATTAGATCAATTTATATTAAGGTTAATATAAGTATTCAGGGAAATTCTATCACATTTGTTCAATTTACGTCGTTCCTATTTCAGCTAGCGTACTGGGCTAGGCGGCATCTTAAAACGCGAAGAATGGCGAGTAAAATGCACTACTAAACTTCTATGATACGGCAATCAGAGAGCCGATTAGATCATTTTATATTTTGGTTAATATAAGAATTCAGCGAAATTCTATCACAATTGTTCTATTTACGTCGCTCCTATTGCAGATAGCGTATTGGGCTAAGCGGCATCTCAAAGCGCATGAAATGGAGAGTGAAATGCACTATTAAACTTCTAGGGTAGGGCGAACAGAGACCCGATTAGATCATTTTACATTAAGGTTAATATAAGTATTCAGGGAAATTCTATCACGTTTGTTCAATTTACGTCGCTCCTATTTCAGATAGCGTATTGGGCTACTTGGCATCTCAAAGCGCATGAAATGACGAGAGAAATGCACAATTAAAGTTCTTGGGTAGGGCAAACAGTGACCCGATTAGATCATTTTATATTATGGTTAATTTAAGAATTCAGCAAAATTCTATCACATTTGTTCAATTTACGTCGCTCCTATTTCAGATAGCGTACTGGGCTAGGCGGCATCTTAAAGCGCGTGGAGTGGCGAGTAATCTGCACTATTAAACTTCTATGATAGGGCAATCAGAGACCCGATTAGATCATTTTATATTTTGGTTAATATAAGAATTCAGCGAAATTCTATCACAATTGTTCTATTTACGTCGCTCCTATTGCAGATAGCGTATTGGGCTAAGCGGCATCTCAAAGCGCATGAAATGGAGAGTGAAATGCACTATTAAACTTCTAGGGTAGGGCGAACAGAGACCCGATTAGATCATTTTACATTAAGGTTAATATAAGTATTCAGGGAAATTCTATCACGTTTGTTCAATTTACGTCGCTCCTATTTCAGATAGCGTATTGGGCTAACCGGGATCTCAAAGCGCATGAAATAGCGAGTAAAATGCACTGTTAAACTTCTAGGGTAAGGCAAACAGAGACCCGTTTAGATCATTTCATATTATGGTTTATTTAAGAATTCAGCGAAATTCTATCACATTTGTTCAATTTACGTCGCTCCTATTGCAGATAGCGTATTGGGCTAAGCGGCATCTCAAAGCGCATGAAATGGCGAGTAAAATGCACTATTAAACTTCTAGGGTAAGGCAAACAGAGACCCGATTAGATCATTTTATATTACGGTTAATATAAGAATTCAGGGTAAATCTATCACATTTGTTCAACATACGTCGCTCCTATTTCAGATAGTGTACTGGGCTAGGCGGCATCTTAAAGCGCGTGGAATGGCGAGTAAAATGCACTCTTAAACTTCTATGATAGGGCTATCAGAGACCCGATTAGATCATTTTATATTTTGGTTAATATAAGAATTCAGCGAAATTCTATCACATTCGTTCAATTTACGTCGCTCCTATTTCTGATAGCGTATTGGGCTAAGCGGCATCTCAAAGCGCATGAAATGGCGAGTAAAATGCTCTATTAAACTTCTGGGGTAGGGCAAACAGAGGCCCGATTAGATCAATTTATATTATGGTTAATTTAAGAATTCAGCAAAATTCTATCACATTTTTTCAATTTACGTCGCTCCTATGTCAGATAGCGTATTGGGCTATGCGGCATCTCGAAGGGCATGAAATGACGAGTAAAATGCACTGTTAAACTTCTAGGGTAGGGCAAACAGAGACACGATTAGATCATTTTATATTACGGTTAATATAAGAATTCAGCGAGATTCTCTCACATTTGTCCAATTTACGTCGCTGATATTTCAGATAGCGTATTGGGCTAAGCGGCATCTCAAAGCGCAAGAATTGGCGAGTAAAATGAACTATTAAACTTCTAGGGTAGGGCAATCAGAGACCCGATTCGATCATTTTACATTATGGTTAATTTAAGAATTCAGCAAAATTCTATCACATTTGTTCAACTTACGTCGCTCCTATTTCAGATAGCGTACTGGGCTAGGCGGCACCTTAAAGCACGTGGAATGGCGAGTAAAATGCACTATTAAACTTCTATGATAGGGCAATCAGAGACCCGACTAGATCATTTTATATTTTGGTTAATATAAGAATTCAGCGAAATTCTATCACATTTGTTCAATTTACGTCGCTCCTATTTCAGATAGCTTATTGGGCTAAGCGGCATCGCAAAGCGCATGAAATGACGAGTGAAATGCACTATTAAACTTCTAGGGTAGGGCAAACAGAGACCCGATTAGATCATTTTACATTAAGGTTAATATAAGCATTCAGGGAAATTCTATCACATTTGTTCAACATACGTCGCTCCTATTTCAGATAGCGTACTGGGCTTGGCGGCATCTTAAAGCGCGTGGAATGGCGAGTAAAATGCACTATTAAACTTCTATGATAGGGCAAACAGAGACCCGATTAGATCATTTTATATTACGGTTAATATAAGAATTCAGCGTAATTCTGTCACATTTGTTCAACTTACGTAGCTCCTATTTCAGATAGCGTACTGGGCTAGGCGGCAACTTAAAGCGCGTGGAATGGCGAGTAAAATGCACTATTAAACTTCTATGATAGGGCAATCAGAGACACGATATATCATTGTATATTTTGGTTAATATAAGAATTCAGCGAAATTCTATCACATTTGTTCAATTTACGTCGCTCCTATGTCAGATAGCGTATTGGGCTAAGCGGCATCTCAAAGCGCATGAAATGGCGAGTGAAATGCACTATTAATCTTCTAGGGTAGGGCAATCAGAGACCCCATTAGATCATTTTATATTATGGTTAATTTAAGAATTCAGCGAAATTCTATCACATTTGTTCAATTTACGTCGCTCCAATGTCAGATAGCGTATTGGGCTATGCGGCATCTCGAAGCGCATGAAATGACGAGTAAAATGCACTGTTAAACTTCTAGGGTAGGGCAAACAGAGACCCGATTAGATCATTTTATATTACGGTTAATATAAGAATTCAGCGTAATTCTATCACATTTGTTCAACTTACGTCGCTCCTATTTCAGATAGCGTACTGGGCAAGGCGGTATCTCAAAGCGCGTGGAAGGGCGAGTAAAATGCACTACTAAACTTCTATGATAGGGTAATCAGAGACCCGACTAGATCATTTTATATTTTGGTTAATATAAGAATTCAGCGAAATTCTCTCACATTTGTTCAATTTACGTCGCTGATATTTCAGATAGCGTATTGGACTAAGCGGCATCTCTAAGCGCATGAAATGGCTAGTGAAATGCACTATTAAACTTCTAGGGTAGGGCGAACAAAGACCCGATTAGACCATTTTACATTAAGGTTAATATACGAATTCAGCGTAACTCTGTCACATTTGTTCAATTTACGTCGCTCCTATTTCAGATAGCGTAGTGGGCTAAGCGGCATCTCAAAGCGCAAGAAATGGCGAGTAAACTGCACTGTTAAACTTCTAGGGTAGGGCAAACAGAGACCCGATTAGATCATTTTATATTATGGTTAATTTAAGAATTCTGCGAAATTCTATCACATTTGTTCAATTTACGTTGCTCCTATTTCAGATAGCGTACTGGGCTAGGCGGCAACTTAAAGCGCGTGGAATGGCGAGTAAAATGCACTATTAAACTTCTATGATAGGGCAATCAGAGACACGATATATCATTGTATATTTTGGTTAATATAAGAATTCAGCGAAATTCTATCACATTTGTTCAATTTACGTCGCTCCTATGTCAGATAGCGTATTGGGCTAAGCGGCATCTCAAAGCGCATGAAATGGCGAGTGAAATGCACTATTAATCTTCTAGGGTAGGGCAATCAGAGACCCCATTAGATCATTTTATATTACGGTTAATATAAGAATTCAGCGTAATTCTATCACATTTATTCAACTTACGTCGCTCCTATTTCAGATAGCGTACTGGGCAAGGCGGTATCTCAAAGCGCGTGGAAGGGCGAGTAAAATGCACTACTAAACTTCTATGATAGGGTAATCAGAGACCCGACTAGATCATTTTATATTTTGGTTAATATAAGAATTCAGCGAAATTCTTTCACATTTGTTCAATTTACGTCGCTGATATTTCAGATAGCGTATTGGACTAAGCGGCATCTCTAAGCGCATGAAATGGCTAGTGAAATGCACTATTAAACTTCTAGGGTAGGGCGAACAAAGACCCGATTAGACCATTTTACATTAAGGTTAATATACGAATTCAGCGTAACTCTGTCACATTTGTTCAATTTACGTCGCTCCTATTTCAGATAGCGTAGTGGGCTAAGCGGCATCTCAAAGCGCAAGAAATGGCGAGTAAAATGCACTATTAAACTTCTAGGGTAGGGCAAACAGAGACCCGATTAGATCATTTTATATTACGGTTAATATAAGCATTCAGCGTAATTCTATCACATTTGTTCAACTTACGTCGCTCCTATTTCAGATAGCGTACTGGGCAAGGCGGTATCTCAAAGCGCGTGGAAGAGCGAGTAAAATGCACTACTAAACTTCTATGATAGGGCAATCAGAGACCCCATTAGATCATTTTATATTATGGTTAATTTAAGAATTCAGCGAAATTGTATCACATTTGTTCAATTTACGTCGCTCCTATGTCAGATAGCGTATTGGGCTAAGCTGCATCTCAAAGCGCATGAAATGGCGAGTGAAATGCACTATTAATGTTCTAGGGTAGGGCAATCAGAGACCCGATTAGATCATTTTATATTTTGGTTAATTTAAGAATTCAGCGAAATTCTATCACATTTGTTCAATTTACGTCGCTCCTATTTCAGATAGCTTATTGGGCTAAGCGGCATCGCAAAGCGCATGAAATGACGAGCGAAATGCACTATTAAACTTCTAGGGTAGGTTAAACAGAGACCCGATTAGATCATTTTACATTGAGGTTAATATAAGAATTCAGCGAAATTTTATCACATTTGTTCAAGTTACGTAGCTCCTATGTCAGATAGCGTACTGGGCTAGGCGGCAACTTAAAGCGCGTGGAATGGCGTGTAAAATGCACTATTAAACTTCTATGATAGGGCAATCAGAGACCCGATTAGATCATTTTATATTTTGGTTAATATAAGAATTCAGCGAAATTCTATCACATTTGTTCAATTCACGTCGCTCCTATGTCAGATAGCGTATTGGGCTAAGCGGCATCTCAAAGCGCATGAAATGTCGAGTAAAAGGCACTGTTAAACCTCTACGGTAGGGCAAACAGAGACCCGATTAGATCATTTCATATTATGGTTTATTTAAGAATTCAGAAAAATTCTATCACATTTGTCCAATTTACGTCGCTCCTATTTCAGGTAGCTTATTGAGCTAAGCGGCATCTCAAAGCGCATGAAATGACGTGTGAAATGCACTAGTAATCTTCTAGGGTAGGGCGAACAGAGACCCGATTAGATCATTTTACATTAAGGTTAATATAAGAATTCAGCGAGATTCTCTCACATTTGTTCAATTTACGTCGCTGATATTTCAGATAGCGTATTGGGCTAAGCGGCATCGCAAAGCGCATGAAATGACGAGTGAAATGCACTATTAAACTTCTAGGGTAGGGCAAACAGAGACCCGATTAGATCATTTTATATTATGGTTAATTTAAGAATTCAGCAAAATTCTATCACATTTGTTCAATTTACGTCGCTCCTAATTCAGATAGCGTACTGGGCTAGGCGGCAACTTAAAACGCGTGGAATGGCGAGTAAAATGCACTATAAACTTCTATGATAGGGCAATCAGAGACCCGATTAGATCATTTTATATTTTGGTAATATAAGAATTCAGCGAAATTCTATCACATTTGTTCAATTTACGTCGCTCCTATGTCAGATAGCGTATTGGGCTAAGCGGCATCTCAAAGCGCATGAAATGGCGAGTGAAATGCACTATTAATCTTCTAGGGTAGGGCAATCAGAGACCCCCATTAGATCATTTTATATTATGGTTAATTTAAGAATTCAGCGAAATTCTATCACATTTGTTCAATTTACGTCGCTCCTATTTCAGATAGCGTATTGGGCTAAGCGGCATCTCAAAGCGCATGAAATGGCGAGTAAAATGCACTATTAAACTTCTAGGGTAGGCAAACAGAGACCCGATTAGATCATTTTATATTACGGTTAATATAAGAATTCAGAGTAATTCTATCACATTTGTTCAATTTGCGTCGCCCCTATTTCAGATAGCGTATTGGGCTAAGCGGCATCTCAAAGCGCATGAAATGGCGAGTCAAATGCACTGTTAAACTTCTATGATAGGGAAATCAGAGACCCGATTAGATTATTTTATATTTTGGTTAATATAATAATTCAGCGAAATTCTCTCACATTTGTTCAATTTACGTCCCTGATATTTCAGATAGCGTATTGGACTGAGCGGCATCTCAAAGCGCAAGAAATGTCGAGTAAAATGCACTATTAAACTTCTATGATAGGGCAATCAGAGACCCGATTAGATCATTTTATATTTTGGTTAATATAAGAATTCAGCGAAATTCTATCACATTGGTCAACATACGTCGCTCCTATTTCAGATAGCGTACTGGGCTAGGCGGCATCTCAAAGCGCATGAAATGACGAGTAAAATGCACTGTTAAACTTCTAGGGTAGGGCAAACAGAGACCCGATTAGATCATTTTATATTACGGTTAATATAAGAATTCAGCGTAATTCTATCACATTTGTTCAACTTACGTCGCTCCTATTTCAGATAGCGTACTGGGCTAGGCGGTCTCTCAAAGCGCGTGGAAGGGAGAGTAAAATGCACTACTAAACTTCTATGATAGGGCAATCAGAGACCCGATTAGATCATTTTATATTTTGGTTAATATAAGAATTCAGCGAAATTCTCTCACATTTGTTCAATTTACGTCGCTGATATTTCAGATAGCGTATTGGACTAAGCGGCATCTCAAAGCGCAAGAAATGGCGAGTAAAATGAACTATTAAACTTCTAGGGTAGGGCAATCAGAGACCCGATTCGATCATTTTACATTATGGTTAATTTAAGAATTCAGCAAAATTCTATCACATTTGTTCAACTTACGTCGCTCCTATTTCAGATAGCGTACTGGGCTAGGCGGCACCTTAAAGCACGTGGAATGGCGAGTAAAATGCACTATTAAACTTCTATGATAGGGCAATCAGAGACCCGACTAGATCATTTTATATTTTGTTTAATATAAGAATTCAGCGAAATTCTATCACATTTGTTCAATTTACGTCGCTCCTATTTCAGATAGCTTATTGGGCTAAGCGGCATCGCAAAGCGCATGAAATGACGAGTGAAATGCACTATTAAACTTCTAGGGTAGGGCAAACAGAGACCCGATTAGATCATTTTACATTAAGGTTAATATAAGCATTCAGGGAAATTCTATCACACTTGTTCATCATACGTCGCTCCTATTTCAGATAGCGTACTGGGCTTGGCGGCATCTTAAAGCGCGTGGAATGGCGAGTAAAATGCACTATTAAACTTCTATGATAGGGCAAACAGAGACCCGATTAGATCATTTTATAATACGGTTAATATAAGAATTCAGCGTAATTCTGTCACATTTGTTCAACTTACGTAGCTCCTATTTCAGATAGCGTACTGGGCTAGGCGGCAACTTAAAGCGCGTGGAATGGCGAGTAAAATGCACTATTAAACTTCTATGATAGGGCAATCAGAGACACGATATATCATTTTATATTTTGGTTAATATAAGAAGTCAGCGAAATTCTATCACATTTGTTCAATTTACGTCGCTCCTATGTCAGATAGCGTATTGGGCTAAGCGGCATCTCAAAGCGCATGAAATGGCGAGTGAAATGCACTATTAATCTTCTAGGGTAGGGCAATCAGAGACCCCATTAGATCATTTTATATTATGGTTAATTTAAGAATTCAGCGAAATTCTATCACATTTGTTCAATTTACGTCGCTCCTATGTCAGATAGCGTATTGGGCTATGCGGCATCTCAAAGCGCAAGAAATGTCGAGTAAAATGCACTATTAAACTTCTAGGGTAGGGCAAACAGGGACCCGAAAAGATCATTTTATATTATGGTTAATTTAAGAACTCAGCGAAATTCTCACACATTTGTTCAATTTACGTCGCTGATATTTCAGATAGCGTATTGGGCTAAGCGGCAACTCGAAGCGCGAGAAATGGCGAGTAAAATGCACTATTAAACTTCTAGGGTAGGGCAAACAGAGACCCGATTAGATCATTTTATATTTTGGTTAATATAAGAATTCAGCGAAATTCTATCACATTTGATCAATTTACATCGCTCCTATTTCAGATAGCGTATTGGGCTACGCGGCATCTCAAAGCGCATGAAATGTCGAGTCAAATGCACTATTAAACTTCTAGGGTAGGGCAAACAGAGACCCCATTAGATCATTTTATATATGGTTAATTTAAGAATTCAGCGAAATTCTATCACATTTGTTCAATTTACGTCGCTCCTATTTCAGATAGCGTATTGGGCTAAGCGGCATCTCAAAGCGCATGAAATGGCGAGTAAAATGCACTGTTAAGCTTCTAGGGTAGGGCAAACAGAGAATCGATTAGATCATTTTATATTATGGTTAATTTAAGAATTCAGCGAAATTCTATCACATTTGTTCAGTTTACGTCGCTCCTATTGCTGATAGCGTATTGGGCTAAGCGGCATCTTAAAGCGCGTGGAATGGCGAGTAAAATTCACTATTAAACTTCTATGATAGGGCAATCAGAGACCCGATTAGATCATTTTATATTTTGGTTATATAAGAATTCAGCGAAATTCTATCACATTTGGTCAATTTACGTCGCTCCTATTTCAGATAGCTTATTGGGCTAAGCGGCATCTCAAAGCGCATGAAATGACGAGTGAAATGCACTATTAAACTTCTAGGGTAGGGCGAACAAAGACCCGATTAGATTATTTTACATTGAGGGTAATATAAGAATTCAGCGAAATTCTATCACATTTGTTGAATTTACGTCGCTGCTATTTCAGATAGCGTATTGGGCTATGCGGCATCTCAAAGCGCATGAAATGGCGAGTAAAATGCACTATTAAAATTCTAGGATAAGGCAAACAGAGACCCGATTAGATCATTTTATATTACGGTTAATATAAGAATTCAGCGTAATTCTGTCACATTTGTTCAAGTTACGTAGCTCCTATTTCAGATAGCGTACTGGGCTAGGCGGCAACTTAAAGCGCGTGGAATGGCGAGTAAAATGCACTATTAAACTTCAATGATAGGGCATTCAGAGACCCGATTAGATCATTTTATATTTTGGTTAATATAAGAATTCAGCGAAATTCTATCACATTTGTTCAATTTACGTCGCTCCTATGTCAGATAGCGTATTGGGCTAAGCGGCATCTCAAAGCGCATGAAATGGCGAGTGAAATGCACTATTAATCTTCTAGGGTAGGGCAATCAGAGACCCCATTAGATCATTTTATATTATGGTTAATTTAAGAATTCAGCGAAATTCTATCACATTTGTTCAATTTACGTCGCTCCTATGTCAGATAGCGTATTGGTCTATGCGGCATCTCAAAGCGCATGAAATGACGAGTAAAATGCACTGTTAAACATATAGGGTAGGGCAAACAGAGACCCGATTAGATCATTTTATATTACGGTTAATATAAGAATGCAGCGTAATTCTATCACATTTGTTCAACTTACGTCGCTCCTATTTCAGATAGCGTACTGGGCAAGGCGGTATCTCAAAGCGCGTGGAAGGGCGAGTAAAATGCACTACTAAACATCTATGATAGGGCAATCAGAGACCCGATTAGATCATTTTATATTTTGGTTAATATAAGAATTCAGCGAAATTCTCTCACATTTGTTCAATTTACGTCGCTGATATTTCAGATAGCGTATTGGGCTAAGCGGCAACTCAAAGCGCGAGAAATGGCGAGTGAAATGCACTATTAAACTTCTAGGGTAGGGCAAACAGAGACCCGATTAGATCATTTTATATTTTGGTTAATATAAGAATTCAGCGAAATTCTATCACATTTGTTCAATTTACGTCGCTCCTATTTCAGATAGCGTATTGGGCTAAGCGGGATCGCAAAGCGCATGAAATGACGAATAAAATGCACAATTAAGCTTCTACGCTAGGGCGAACAGAGACCCGATTAGATCATTTTACGTTATGGTTAATAAAAGTATTCAGCGAAATTCTATCACATTTGATCAATTTACGTCGCTCCTATTTCAGATAGCGTACTGGGCTAAGCGGCATCTCAAATCGCAAGAAATGGCGAGTAAAATGCACTATTAAACTTCTAGGGTAGGGCAAACAGAGACCCGATTAGATCATTTTATATTACGGTTAATATAAGCATTCAGCGTAATTCTATCACATTTGTTCAACTTACGTCGCTCCTATTTCAGATAGCGTACTGGGCAAGGCGGTATCTCAAAGCGCGTGGAAGAGCAAGTAAAATGCACTACTAAACTTCTATGATAGGGCAATCAGAGACCCCATTAGATCATTTTATATTATGGTTAATTTAAGAATTCAGCGAAATTCTATCACATTTGTTCAATTTACGTCGCTCATGTTGCAGATAGCGTATTGGGCTAAGCGGCATCTCAAAGCGCATGAAATGGCGAGTAAAATGCACTATTAAGCTTCTAGGGTAAGGCAAACCGAGACCCGATTAGATCATTTAATATTACGGTTAATATAAGAATTCAGCGTAATTATATCACATTTGTTCAACATACGTCGCTCCTATTTCAGATAGTGTACTGGGCTAGGCGGCATCTTAAAGCGCGTGGAAGGGCGAGTAAAATGCACTACTAAATTTCTATGACAGGGCAATCAGAGACCCGATTAGATCATTTTATATTTTGGTTAATATAAGAATTCAGCGAAATTCTATCACATTTGTTCAATTTACGTCGCTCCTATTTCAGATAGCGTATTGGGCTAAGCGGGATCGCAAAGCGCATGAAATGACGAATAAAATGCACAATTAAGCTTCTACGCTAGGGCGAACAGAGACCCGATTAGATCATTTTACGTTATGGTTAATAAAAGAATTCAGCGAAATTCTATCACATTTGATCAATTTACGTCGCTCCTATTTCAGATAGCGTACTGGGCTAAGCGGCATCTCAAATCGCAAGAAATGGCGAGTAAAATGCACTATTAAACTTCTAGGGTAGGGCAAACAGAGACCCGATTAGATCATTTTATATTACGGTTAATATAAGAATTCAGAGTAATTCTATCACATTTGTTCAACATACGTCGCTCCTATTTCAGATAGCGTACTGGGCCAGGCGGCATCTTAAAGCGCGTGGAATGGCGAGTAAAATGCACTATTAAACTTCTATGATAGGGCAATCAGAGACCCGATTAGATCATTTTATATTTTGGTTAATATAAGAATTCAGCGAAATTCTATCACATTTGTTCAATTTGCGTCGCTCCAATTTCAGATAGCTTATTGGGCTAAGCGGCATCGCAAAGCGCATGAAATGACGAGTGAAATGCACTATTAAACTTCTAGGGTAGGGCAAACAGAGACCCGATTAGATCATTTTATATTATGGTTAATTTAAGAATTCAGAAAAATTCTATCACATTTGTTCAATTTACGTCGTTCCTATTTCAGATAGCGTATTGGGCTATGCGGCATCTCAAAGCGCATGAAATGACGAGTAAAATGCACTATTAAACTTCTAGGATAAGGCAAACAGAGACCCGATTAGATCATTTTATATTACGGTTAATATAAGAATTCAGCGTAATTCTGTCACATTTGTTCAAGTTACGTAGCTCCTATTTCAGATAGCGTACTGGGCTAGGCGGCAACTTAAAGCGCGTGGAATGGCGAGTAAAATGCACTATTAAACTTCAATGATAGGGCATTCAGAGACCCGATTAGATCATTTTATATTTTGGTTAATATAAGAATTCAGCGAAATTCTATCACATTTGTTCAATTTACGTCGCTCCTATGTCAGATAGCGTATTGGGCTAAGCGGCATCTCAAAGCGCATGAAATGGCGAGTGAAATGCACTATTAATCTTCTAGGGTAGGGCAATCAGAGACCCCATTAGATCATTTTATATTATGGTTAATTTAAGAATTCAGCGAAATTCTATCACATTTGTTCAATTTACGTCGCTCCTATGTCAGATAGCGTATTGGTCTATGCGGCATCTCAAAGCGCATGAAATGACGAGTAAAATGCACTGTTAAACATATAGGGTAGGGCAAACAGAGACCCGATTAGATCATTTTATATTACGGTTAATATAAGAATGCAGCGTAATTCTATCACATTTGTTCAACTTACGTCGCTCCTATGTCAGATAGCGTACTGGGCTAGGCGGCAACTTAAAGCGCGTGGAATGGCGAGTAAAATGCACTACTAAACATCTATGATAGGGCAATCAGAGACCCGATTAGATCATTTTATATTTTGGTTAATATAAGAATTCAGCGAAATTCTCTCACATTTGTTCAATTTACGTCGCTGATATTTCAGATAGCGTATTGGGCTAAGCGGCAACTCAAAGCGCGAGAAATGGCGAGTGAAATGCACTATTAAACTTCTAGGGTAGGGCAAACAGAGACCCGATTAGATCATTTTATATTTTGGTTAATATAAGAATTCAGCGAAATTCTATCACATTTGTTCAATTTACGTCGCTCCTATTTCAGATAGCGTATTGGGCTAAGCGGCATCGCAAAGCGCATGAAATGACGAGCGAAATGCACTATTAAACTTCTAGGGTAGGTTAAACAGAGACCCGATTAGATCATTTTACATTGAGGTTAATATAAGAATTCAGCGAAATTCTATCACATTTGTTCAAGTTACGTAGCTCCTATGTCAGATAGCGTACTGGGCTAGGCGGCAACTTAAAGCGCGTGGAATGGCGAGTAAAATGCACTATTAAACTTCTATGATAGGGCAATCAGAGACCCGATTAGATCATTTTATATTTTGGTTAATATAAGAATTCAGCGAAATTCTATCACATTTGTCCAATTTACGTCGCTCCTATTTCAGATAGCTTATTGAGCTAAGCGGCATCTCAAAGCGCATGAAATGACGTGTGAAATGCACTAGTAATCTTCTAGGGTAGGGCGAACAGAGACCCGATTAGATCATTTTACATTAAGGTTAATATAAGAATTCAGCGAGATTCTCTCACATTTGTTCAATTTACGTCGCTGATATTTCAGATAGCGTATTGGGCTAAGCGGCATCGCAAAGCGCATGAAATGACGAGTGAAATGCACTATTAAACTTCTAGGGTAGGGCAAACAGAGACCCGATTAGATCATTTTATATTATGGTTAATTTAAGAATTCAGCAAAATTCTATCACATTTGTTCAATTTACGTCGCTCCTAATTCAGATAGCGTACTGGGCTAGGCGGCAACTTAAAACGCGTGGAATGGCGAGTAAAATGCACTATTAAACTTCTATGATAGGGCAATCAGAGACCCGATTAGATCATTTTATATTTTGGTTAATATAAGAATTCAGCGAAATTCTATCACATTTGTTCAATTTACGTCGCTCCTATGTCAGATAGCGTATTGGGCTAAGCGGCATCTCAAAGCGCATGAAATGGCGAGTGAAATGCACTATTAATCTTCTAGGGTAGGGCAATCAGAGACCCCATTAGATCATTTTATATTATGGTTAATTTAAGAATTCAGCGAAATTCTATCACATTTGTTCAATTTACGTCGCTCCTATTTCAGATAGCGTATTGGGCTAAGCGGCATCTCAAAGCGCATGAAATGGCGAGTAAAATGCACTATTAAACTTCTAGGGTAAGGCAAACAGAGACCCGATTATATCATTTTATATTACGGTTAATATAAGAATTCAGAGTAATTCTATCACATTTGTTCAATTTGCGTCGCCCCTATTTCAGATAGCGTATTGGGCTAAGCGGCATCTCAAAGCGCATGAAATGGCGAGTCAAATGCACTGTTAAACTTCTATGATAGGGCAATCAGAGACCCGATTAGATTATTTTATATTTTGGTTAATATAATAATTCAGCGAAATTCTCTCACATTTGTTCAATTTACGTCGCTGATATTTCAGATAGCGTATTGGACTAAGCGGCATCTCAAAGCGCAAGAAATGTCGAGTAAAATGCACTATTAAACTTCTATGATAGGGCAATCAGAGACCCGATTAGATCATTTTATATTTTGGTTAATATAAGAATTCAGCGAAATTCTATCACATTGGTCAACATACGTCGCTCCTATTTCAGATAGCGTACTGGGCTAGGCGGCATCTCAAAGCGCATGAAATGACGAGTAAAATGCACTGTTAAACTTCTAGGGTAGGGCAAACAGAGACCCGATTAGATCATTTTATATTACGGTTAATATAAGAATTCAGCGTAATTCTATCACATTTGTTCAACTTACGTCGCTCCTATTTCAGATAGCGTACTGGGCTAGGCGGTCTCTCAAAGCGCGTGGAAGGGAGAGTAAAATGCACTACTAAACTTCTATGATAGGGCAATCAGAGACCCGATTAGATCATTTTATATTATGGTTAATTTAAGAATTCAGCGAAATTCTATCACATTTGTTCAATTTACGTCGCTCATGTTGCAGATAGCGTATTGGGCTAAGCGGCATCTCAAAGCGCATGAAATGGCGAGTAAAATGCACTATTAAGCTTCTAGGGTAAGGCAAACCGAGACCCGATTAGATCATTTAATATTACGGTTAATATAAGAATTCAGCGTAATTATATCACATTTGTTCAACATACGTCGCTCCTATTTCAGATAGCGTACTGGGCCAGGCGGCATCTTAAAGCGCGTGGAATGGCGAGTAAAATGCACTATTAAACTTCTATGATAGGGCAATCAGAGACCCGATTAGATCATTTTATATTTTGGTTAATATAAGAATTCAGCGAAATTCTATCACATTTGTTCAATTTGCGTCGCTCCAATTTCAGATAGCTTATTGGGCTAAGCGGCATCGCAAAGCGCATGAAATGACGAGTGAAATGCACTATTAAACTTCTAGGGTAGGGCAAACAGAGACCCGATTAGATCATTTTATATTATGGTTAATTTAAGAATTCAGAAAAATTCTATCACATTTGTTCAATTTACGTCGTTCCTATTTCAGATAGCGTATTGGGCTATGCGGCATCTCAAAGCGCATGAAATGACGAGTAAAATGCACTGTTAAACTTCTAGGGAAGGGCAAACAGAGACCCGATTAGATCATTTTATATTACGGTTAATATAAGAATTCAGCGTAATTCTATCACATTTGTTCAACTTACGTCGCTCCTATTTCAGATAGCGTACTGGGCTAGGCGGCATCTCAAAGCGCATGAAATGGCGAGTCAAATGCACTGTTAAACTTCTATGATAGGGAAATCAGAGACCCGATTAGATTATTTTATATTTTGGTTAATATAATAATTCAGCGAAATTCTAACACATTTGTTCCATTTACGTCGCTCCTATTTCAGATAGCGTACTGGGCTAGGCGGCATCTTAATGCGCGTGGAATGGCGAGTAAAATGCACTATTAAACTTCAAGGGTAGGGCAAACAGAGACCCGATTAGATCATTTTATATAATGGTTAATTTAAGAATTCAGAAAAATTCTATCACATTTGTTCAATTTACGTCGTTCCTATTGCAGATAGCGTATTGGGCTATGCGGCATCTCAAAGCGCATGAAATGACGAGTAAAATGCACTCTTAAACTTCTAGGGTAGGGCAAACAGAGACCCGATTAGATCATTTTATATTACGGTTAATATAAGAATTCAGCGTAATTCTATCACATTTGTTCAACTTACGTCGCTCCTATTTCAGATAGCGTACTGGGCTAGGCGGTCTCTCAAAGCGCGTGGAAGGGAGAGTAAAATGCACTACTAAACTTCTATGATAGGGCAATCAGAGACCCGATTAGATCATTTTATATTATGGTTAATTTAAGAATTCAGCGAAATTCTATCACATTTGTTCAATTTACGTCGCTCATGTTGCAGATAGCGTATTGGGCTAAGCGGCATCTCAAAGCGCATGAAATGGCGAGTAAAATGCACTATTAAGCTTCTAGGGTAAGGCAAACCGAGACCCGATTAGATCATTTAATATTACGGTTAATATAAGAATTCAGCGTAATTATATCACATTTGTTCAACATACGTCGCTCCTATTTCAGATAGTGTACTGGGCTAGGCGGCATCTTAAAGCGCGTGGAAGGGCGAGTAAAATGCACTACTAAATTTCTATGACAGGGCAATCAGAGACCCGATTAGATCATTTTATATTTTGGTTAATATAAGAATTCAGCGAAATTCTATCACATTTGTTCAATTTACGTCGCTCCTATGTCAGATAGCGTATCGGGCTAAGCGGCATCTCAAAGCGCATGAAATGGCGAGTGAAATGCACTATTAATCTTCTAGGGTAGGGCAATCAGAGACCCCATTAGATCATTTTATATTATGGTTAATTTAAGAATTCAGCGAAATTCTATCACATTTGTTCAATTTACGTCGCTCCTATTTCAGATAGCGTATTGGGCTAAGCGGCATCTCAAAGCGCATGAAATGGCGAGTAAAATGCACTATTAAACTTCTAGGGTAAGGCAAACAGAGACCCGATTAGATCATTTTATATTACGGTTAATATAAGAATTCAGAGTAATTCTATCACATTTGTTCAACATACGTCGCTCCTATTTCAGATAGCGTACTGGGCCAGGCGGCATCTTAAAGCGCGTGGAATGGCGAGTAAAATGCACTATTAAACTTCTATGATAGGGCAATCAGAGACCCGATTAGATCATTTTATATTTTGGTTAATATAAGAATTCAGCGAAATTCTATCACATTTGTTCAATTTGCGTCGCTCCAATTTCAGATAGCTTATTGGGCTAAGCGGCATCGCAAAGCGCATGAAATGACGAGTGAAATGCACTATTAAACTTCTAGGGTAGGGCAAACAGAGACCCGATTAGATCATTTTATATTATGGTTAATTTAAGAATTCAGAAAAATTCTATCACATTTGTTCAATTTACGTCGTTCCTATTTCAGATAGCGTATTGGGCTATGCGGCATCTCAAAGCGCATGAAATGACGAGTCAAATGCACTGTTAAACTTCTAGGGAAGGGCAAACAGAGACCCGATTAGATCATTTTATATTACGGTTAATATAAGAATTCAGCGTAATTCTATCACATTTGTTCAACTTACGTCGCTCCTATTTCAGATAGCGTACTGGGCTAGGCGGCATCTCAAAGCGCATGAAATGGCGAGTCAAATGCACTGTTAAACTTCTATGATAGGGAAATCAGAGACCCGATTAGATTATTTTATATTTTGGTTAATATAATAATTCAGCGAAATTCTAACACATTTGTTCCATTTACGTCGCTCCTATTTCAGATAGCGTACTGGGCTAGGCGGCATCTTAATGCGCGTGGAATGGCGAGTAAAATGCACTATTAAACTTCAAGGGTAGGGCAAACAGAGACCCGATTAGATCATTTTATATAATGGTTAATTTAAGAATTCAGAAAAATTCTATCACATTTGTTCAATTTACGTCGTTCCTATTGCAGATAGCGTATTGGGCTATGCGGCATCTCAAAGCGCATGAAATGACGAGTAAAATGCACTCTTAAACTTCTAGGGTAGGGCAAACAGAGACCCGATTAGATCATTTTATATTACGGTTAATATAAGAATTCAGCGTAATTCTATCACATTTGTTCAACTTACGTCGCGCCTATTTCAGATAGCGTACTGGGCTAGGCGGTATCTCAAAGCGCGTGGAAGGGCGAGTAAAATGCACTACTAAACTTCTAGGTTAGGGCAAACAGAGACCCGATTAGATCATTTTATATTTTGGGTAATATAAGAATTCAGCGAAATTCTCTCACATTTGTTCAATTTACGTCGCTGATATTTCAGATAGCGTATTGGACTAAGCGGCATCTCAAAGCACAAGAAATGTCGAGTCAAATGCACTATTAAACTTGTAGGGTAGTGCAAACAGAGACCCGATAAGATCATTTTATATTATGGTTAATTTAAGAATTCAGCGAAATTCTCTCAGATTTGTTCAATTTACGTCGCTGATATTTCAGATAGCGTATTGGGCTAAGCGGCATCTCAAAGCGCGAGAAATGGCGAGTAAAATGCACTATTAAACTTCTAGGTTAGGGCAAACAGAGACCCGATTAGATCATTTTATATTTTGGTTAATATAAGAATTCAGCGAAATTCTATCACATTTGTTCAATTTATGTCGCTCCTATTTCAGATAGCGTATTGGGCTAAGCGGAATCTCAAAGCGCATGAAATGACGAATAAAATGCACAATTAAGCTTCTACGCTAGGGCGAACAGAGACCCGATTAGATCATTTTACGTTATGGTTAATAAAAGAATTCAGCGAAATTCTATCACATTTGATCAATTTACATCGCTCCTATTTCAGATAGCGTATTGTGCTAAGCGGCATCTCAAAGCGCATGAAATAACGAGTAAAATGCACTATTAAACTTCTAGGGTAGGGCAAACAGAGACCCCATTAGATCATTTTATATTATGGTTAATTTAGGAATTCAGCGAAATTCTATCACATTTGTTCAATTTACGTCGCTCCTATTTCAGATAGCGTATTGGGCTAAGCGGCATCTCAATGCGCATGAAATGGCGAGTAACATGCACTATTACACTTCTAGGATAAGGCAAACAGAGACCCGATTAGATCATTTTATATTACGGTTAATATAAGAATTCAGCGTAATTCTATCACATTTGTTCAACTTACGTCGCTCCTCTTTCAGATAGCGTACTGGGCTAGGCGGCATCTTAAAGCGCGTGGAATGGCGAGTAAAATGCACTATTAAACTTCTATGATAGGGCTATCAGAGACCCGATTAGATCATTTTATATTTTGGTTAATATAAGAATTCAGCGAAATTCTATCACATTTGTTCAATTTACGTCGCTCCTATGTCAGATAGCGTATTGGGCTAAGCGGCATCTCAAAGCGCATGAAATGGCGAGTGAAATGCACTATTAATCTTCTAGGGTAGGGCAATCAGAGACCCCATTAGATCATTTTATATTATGGTTAATTTAAGAATTCAGCGAAATTCTATCACATTTGTTCAATTTACGTCGCTCCTATGTCAGATAGCGTATTGGTCTATGCGGCATCTCAAAGCGCATGAAATGACGAGTAAAATGCACTGTTAAACATATAGGGTAGGGCAAACAGAGACCCGATTAGATCATTTTATATTACGGTTAATATAAGAATGCAGCGTAATTCTATCACATTTGTTCAACTTACGTCGCTCCTATTTCAAATAGCGTACTGGGCAAGGCGGTATCTCAAAGCGCGTGGAAGGGCGAGTAAAATGCACTACTAAACATCTATGATAGGGCAATCAGAGACCCGATTGGATCATTTTATATTTTGGTTAATATAAGAATTCAGCGAAATTCTCTCACATTTGTTCAATTTACGTCGCTGATATTTCAGATAGCGTATTGGGCTAAGCGGCAACTCAAAGCGCGAGAAATGGCGAGTGAAATGCACTATTAAACTTCTAGGGTAGGGCAAACAGAGACCCGATTAGATCATTTTATATTTTGGTTAATATAAGAATTCAGCGAAATTCTATCACATTTGTTCAATTTACGTCGCTCCTATTTCAGATAGCGTATTGGGCTAAGCGGGATCGCAAAGCGCATGAAATGACGAATAAAATGCACAATTAAGCTTCTACGCTAGGGCGAACAGAGACCCGATTAGATCATTTTACGTTATGGTTAATAAAAGAATTCAGCGAAATTCTATCACATTTGATCAATTTACGTCGCTCCTATTTCAGATAGCGTACTGGGCTAAGCGGCATCTCAAATCGCAAGAAATGGCGAGTAAAATGCACTATTAAACTTCTAGGGTAGGGCAAACAGAGACCCGATTAGATCATTTTATATTACGGTTAATATAAGCATTCAGCGTAATTCTATCACATTTGTTCAACTTACGTCGCTCCTATTTCAGATAGCGTACTGGGCAAGGCGGTATCTCAAAGCGCGTGGAAGAGCGAGTAAAATGCACTACTAAGCTTCTATGATAGGGCAATCAGAGACCCCATTAGATCATTTTATATTATGGTTAATTTAAGAATTCAGCGAAATTGTATCACATTTGTTCAATTTACGTCGCTCCTATGTCAGATAGCGTATTGGGCTAAGCTGCATCTCAAAGCGCATGAAATGGCGAGTGAAATGCACTATTAATGTTCTAGGGTAGGGCAATCAGAGACCCGACTAGATCATTTTATATTTTGGTTAATTTAAGAATTCAGCGAAATTCTATCACATTTGTTCAATTTACGTCGCTCCTATTTCAGATAGCTTATTGGGCTAAGCGGCATCGCAAAGCGCATGAAATGACGAGCGAAATGCACTATTAAACTTCTAGGGTAGGTTAAACAGAGACCCGATTAGATCATTTTACATTGAGGTTAATATAAGAATTCAGCGAAATTCTATCACATTTGTTCAAGTTACGTAGCTCCTATGTCAGATAGCGTACTGGGCTAGGCGGCAACTTAAAGCGCGTGGAATGGCGAGTAAAATGCACTATTAAACTTCTATGATAGGGCAATCAGAGACCCGATTAGATCATTTTATATTTTGGTTAATATAAGAATTCAGCGAAATTCTATCACATTTGTTCAATTTACGTCGCTCCTATGTCAGATAGCGTATTGGGCTAAGCGGCATCTCAAAGCGCATGAAATGTCGAGTAAAAGGCACTGTTAAACCTCTACGGTAGGGCAAACAGAGACCCGATTAGATCATTTCATATTATGGTTTATTTAAGAATTCAGAAAAATTCTATCACATTTGTCCAATTTACGTCGCTCCTATTTCAGATAGCTTATTGAGCTAAGCGGCATCTCAAAGCGCATGAAATGACGTGTGAAATGCACTAGTAATCTTCTAGGGTAGGGCGAACAGAGACCCGATTAGATCATTTTACATTAAGGTTAATATAAGAATTCAGCGAGATTCTCTCACATTTGTTCAATTTACGTCGCTCCTATTTCAGATAGCGTATTGGGCTAAGCGGCATCGCAAAGCGCATGAAATGACGAGTGAAATGCACTATTAAACTTCTAGGGTAGGGCAAACAGAGACCCGATTAGATCATTTTATATTATGGTTAATTTAAGAATTCAGCAAAATTCTATCACATTTGTTCAATTTACGTCGCTCCTAATTCAGATAGCGTACTGGGCTAGGCGGCAACTTAAAACGCGTGGAATGGCGAGTAAAATGCACTATTAAACTTCTATGATAGGGCAAACAGAGACCCGATTAGATCATTTTATATTACGGTTAATATAAGAATTCAGAGTAATTCTATCACATTTGTTCAATTTGCGTCGCCCCTATTTCAGATAGCGTATTGGGCTAAGCGGCATGTCAAAGCGCATGAAATGGCGAGTCAAATGCACTGTTAAACTTCTATGATAGGGAAATCAGAGACCCGATTAGATTATTTTATATTTTGGTTAATATAATAATTCAGCGAAATTCTCTCACATTTGTTCAATTTACGTCGCTGATATTTCAGATAGCGTATTGGACTAAGCGGCATCTCAAAGCGCAAGAAATGTCGAGTAAAATGCACTATTAAACTTCTATGATAGGGCAATCAGAGACCCGATTAGATCATTTTATATTTTGGTTAATATAAGAATTCAGCGAAATTCTATCACATTGGTCAACATACGTCGCTCCTATTTCAGATAGCGTACTGGGCTAGGCGGCATCTCAAAGCGCATGAAATGACGAGTAAAATGCACTGTTAAACTTCTAGGGTAGGGCAAACAGAGACCCGATTAGATCATTTTATATTACGGTTAATATAAGAATTCAGCGTAATTCTATCACATTTGTTCAACTTACGTCGCTCCTATTTCAGATAGCGTACTGGGCTAGGCGGTCTCTCAAAGCGCGTGGAAGGGAGAGTAAAATGCACTACTAAACTTCTATGATAGGGCAATCAGAGACCCGATTAGATCATTTTATATTTTGGTTAATATAAGAATTCAGCGAAATTCTCTCACATTTGTTCAATTTACGTCGCTGATATTTCAGATAGCGTATTGGACTAAGCGGCATCTCAAAGCGCAAGAAATGTCGAGTAAAATGCACTATTAAACTTCTAGGGTAGTGCAAACAGAGACCCCATTAGATCATTTTATATTATGGTTAATTTAAGAATTCAGCGAAATTCTATCACATTTGTTCAATTTACGTCGCTCCTATTTCAGATAGCGTATTGGGCTAAGCGGCATCTCAAAGCGCATGAAATGGCGAGTAAAATGCACTGTTAAACTTCTAGGGTAGGGCAAACAGAGACCCGATTAGATCATTTTATATTATGGTTAATTTAAGAATTCAGCGAAATTCTACCACATTTGTTCAATTTACGTCGCTCCTATTTCAGATAGCGTACTGGGCTAGGCGGCACCTTAAAGCACGTGGAATGGCGAGTAAAATGCACTATTAAACTTCTATGATAGGGCAATCAGAGACCCGACTAGATCATTTTATATTTTGGTTAATATAAGAATTCAGCGAAATTGTATCACGTTTGGTCAATTTACGTCGTTCCTATTTCAGATAGCTTATTGGGCTAAGCGGCATCTCAAAGCGTATGAAGTGACGAGTGAAATGCACTATTAAACTTCTAGGGTAGGGCGAACAAAGACCCGATTAGATCATTTTACATTGAGGTTAATATAAGAATTCAGCGAAATTTTATCACATTTGTTCAATTTACGTCGCTCCTATTTCAGATAGCGTATTGGGCTAAGCGGCATCTCAAAGCGCATGAAATGGCGAGTAAAATGCACTGTTAAACCTCTAGGGTAGGGCAATCAGAGACCCCATTAGATCATTTTATATTATGGTTAATTTAAGAATTCAGCGAAATTTTATCACATTTGTTCAATTTACGTCGCTCCTATTTCAGATAGCGTATTGGGCTATGCGGCATCTCAAAGCGCATGAAATGACGAGTAAAATGCACTGTTAAACTTCTAGGGAAGGGCAAACAGAGACCCGATTAGATCATTTTATATTACGGTTAATATAAGAATTCAGCGTAATTCTATCACATTTGTTCAACTTACGTCGCTCCTATTTCAGATAGCGTACTGGGCTAGGCGGCATCTCAAAGCGCATGAAATGGCGAGTCAAATGCACTGTTAAACTTCTATGATAGGGAAATCAGAGACCCGATTAGATTATTTTATATTTTGGTTAATATAATAATTCAGCGAAATTCTAACACATTTGTTCCATTTACGTCGCTCCTATTTCAGATAGCGTACTGGGCTAGGCGGCATCTTAATGCGCGTGGAATGGCGAGTAAAATGCACTATTAAACTTCAAGGGTAGGGCAAACAGAGACCCGATTAGATCATTTTATATAATGGTTAATTTAAGAATTCAGAAAAATTCTATCACATTTGTTCAATTTACGTCGCTCCTATTTCAGATAGCGTATTGGGCTATGCGGCATCTCAAAGCGCATGAAATGGCGAGTAAAATGCACTCTTAAACTTCTAGGGTAGGGCAAACAGAGACCCGATTAGATCATTTTATATTACGGTTAATATAAGAATTCAGCGTAATTCTATCACATTTGTTCAACTTACGTCGCGCCTATTTCAGATAGCGTACTGGGCTAGGCGGTATCTCAAAGCGCGTGGAAGGGCGAGTAAAATGCACTACTAAACTTCTATGATAGGGCAATCAGAGACCCGATTAGATCATTTTATATTTTGGGTAATATAAGAATTCAGCGAAATTCTCTCACATTTGTTCAATTTACGTCGCTGATATTTCAGATAGCGTATTGGACTAAGCGGCATCTCAAAGCACAAGAAATGTCGAGTCAAATGCACTATTAAACTTGTAGGGTAGTGCAAACAGAGACCCGATAAGATCATTTTATATTATGGTTAATTTAAGAATTCAGCGAAATTCTCTCAGATTTGTTCAATTTACGTCGCTGATATTTCAGATAGCGTATTGGGCTAAGCGGCATCTCAAAGCGCGAGAAATGGCGAGTAAAATGCACTATTAAACTTCGAGGTTAGGGCAAACAGAGACCCGATTAGATCATTTTATATTTTGGTTAATATAAGAATTCAGCGAAATTCTATCACATTTGTTCAATTTATGTCGCTCCTATTTCAGATAGCGTATTGGGCTAAGCGGCATCTCAAAGCGCATGAAATGACGAATAAAATGCACAATTAAGCTTCTACGCTAGGGCGAACAGAGACCCGATTAGATCATTTTACGTTATGGTTAATAAAAGAATTCAGCGAAATTCTATCACATTTGATCAATTTACATCGCTCCTATTTCAGATAGCGTATTGTGCTAAGCGGCATCTCAAAGCGCATGAAATAACGAGTAAAATGCACTATTAAACTTCTAGGGTAGGGCAAACAGAGACCCCATTAGATCATTTTATATTATGGTTAATTTAGGAATTCAGCGAAATTCTATCACATTTGTTCAATTTACGTCGCTCCTATTTCAGATAGCGTATTGGGCTATGCGGCATCTCAAAGCGCATGAAATGACGAGTAAAATGCACTGTTAAACTTCTAGGGAAGGGCAAACAGAGACCCGATTAGATCATTTTATATTACGGTTAATATAAGAATTCAGCGTAATTCTATCACATTTGTTCAACTTACGTCGCTCCTATTTCAGATAGCGTACTGGGCTAGGCGGCATCTCAAAGCGCATGAAATGGCGAGTCAAATGCACTGTTAAACTTCTATGATAGGGAAATCAGAGACCCGATTAGATTATTTTATATTTTGGTTAATATAATAATTCAGCGAAATTCTAACACATTTGTTCCATTTACGTCGCTCCTATTTCAGATAGCGTACTGGGCTAAGCGGCATCTCAAAGCGCATGAAATGGCGAGTAAAATGCACTATTAAACTTCTATGGTAGGGCAATCAGAGACCCGATTAGATCATTTTATATTTTGGTTAATATAAGAATTCAGCGAAATTCTATCACATTTGTTCAATTTACGTCGCTCCTATGTCAGATAGCGTATTGGGCTAAGCGGCATCTCAAAGCGCATGAAATGGCGAGTGAAATGCACTATTAATCTTCAAGGGTAGGGCAATCAGAGACCCCATTAGATCATTTTATATTATGGTTAATTTAAGAATTCAGCGAGATTCTATCACATTTGTTTAATTTACGTCGCTCCTATGTCAGATAGCGTATTGGGCAAAGCGGCATCTCAAAGCGCATGAAATGGCGAGTGAAATGCACTATTAATCTTCAAGGGTAGGGCAATCAGAGACCCCATTAGATCATTTTATATTATGGTTAATTTAAGAATTCAGCGAGATTCTATCACATTTGTTCAATTTACGTCGCTCCTATTTCAGATAGCGTATTGGGCTAAGCGGCAGCTCAAAGCGCATGAAATAACGAGTAAAATGCACTATTAAACTTCTAGGGTAGGGCAAACAGAGACCCCATTAGATCATTTTATATTATGGTTAATCTAAGAATTCAGCGAAATTCTATCACATTTGTTCAATTTACGTCGCTCCTATTTCAGATAGCGTATTGGGCTAAGCGGCATCTCAAAGCGCATGAAATGGCGAGTAAAATGCACTGTTAAACTTCTAGGGTACGGCAAACAGAGACCCGATTAGATCATTTTATATTATGGTTAATTTAAGAATTCAGCGAAATTCTATTACATTTGTTCAATTTACGTCGCTCCTATTTCAGATAGCGTATTGGGCTAAGCCGCATCTCAAAGCGCATGGATTGATGAGTGAAATGCTCTATTAAACTTCTGGGGTAGGGCGAACAGAAACCCGAATAGATCATTTTATATTACTGTTAATATAAGAATTCAGCGAAATTCTATCACATTTGTTCAATTTACGTCGCTCCTATTTCAGATAGCGTATTGGGCTAAGCGGCATCTCAATGCGCATGAAATGGCGAGTAACATGCACTATTACACTTCTAGGATAAGGCAAACAGAGACCCGATTAGATCATTTTATATTACGGTTAATATAAGAATTCAGCGTAATTCTATCACATTTGTTCAACTTACGTCGCTCCTCTTTCAGATAGCGTACTGGGCTAGGCGGCATCTTAAAGCGCGTGGAATGGCGAGTAAAATGCACTATTAAACTTCTATGATAGGGCTATCAGAGACCCGATTAGATCATTTTATATTTTGGTTAATATAAGAATTCAGCGAAATTCTATCACATTTGTTCAATTTACGTCGCTCCTATTTCAGATAGCGTACTGGGCTAAGCGGCATCTCAAAACGAATGAAATGGCGAGTAAAATGCACTATTAAACTTCTATGATACGGCAATCAGAGACCCGATTAGATCATTTTATATTTTGGTTAATATAAGAATTCAGCGAAATTCTATCACATTTGTTCAATTTACATCGCTCCTATTTCAGATAGCGTATTGGGGTAAGTTGCATCTCAAAGCGCAAGACATGGCGAGTAAAATGCACTATTAATCTTCAAGGGTAGGGCAATCAGAGACCCCATTAGATCATTTTATATTATGGTTAATTTAAGAATTCAGAAAAATTCTATCACATTTGTTCAATTTACGTCGCTCCTATTTCAGATAGCGTATTGGGCTAAGCGGCATCTCAAAGCGCATGAAATGGCGAGTAAAATGCACTATTAAACTTCTAGGGTAAGGCAAACAGAGACCCGATTAGATCATTTTATATTATGGTTAATATAAGAATTCAGAGTAATTCTATCACATTTGTTCAATTTGCGTCGCCCCTATTTCAGATAGCGTATTGGGCTAAGCGGCATCTCAAAGCGCATGAAATGGCGAGTCAAATGCACTGTTAAACTTCTATGATAGGGAAATCAGAGACC
The DNA here is from genome assembly GCA_916610135.2 of Macropis europaea. Taxonomy (NCBI): domain Eukaryota; kingdom Metazoa; phylum Arthropoda; class Insecta; order Hymenoptera; family Melittidae; genus Macropis; species Macropis europaea. The sequence continues at coordinate 97,753 of CAKAJE020001736.1, read as the reverse complement.
CGATTAGATTATTTTATATTTTGGTTAATATAATAATTCAGCGAAATTCTAACACATTTGTTCCATTTACGTCGCTCCTATTTCAGATAGCGTACTGGGCTAGGCGGCATCTTAAAGCGCGTGGAATGGCGAGTAAAATGCACTATTAAACTTGAAGGGTAGGGCAAACAGAGACCCGATTAGATCATTTTATATAATGGTTAATTTAAGAATTCAGAAAAATTCTATCACATTTGTTCAATTTACGTCGTTCCTATTTCAGATAGCGTATTGGGCTATGCGGCATCTCAAAGCGCATGAAATGACGAGTAAAATGCACTGTTAAACTTCTAGGGTAGGGCAAACAGAGACCCGATTAGATCATTTTATATTACGGTTAATATAAGAATGCAGCGTAATTCTATCACATTTGTTCAACTTACGTCGCTCCTATTTCAGATAGCGTACTGGGCTAGGCGGCATCTCAAAGCACATGAAATGGCGAGTCAAATGCACTGTTAAACTTCTATGATAGGGAAATCAGAGACCCGATTAGATTATTTTATATTTTGGTTAATATAATAATTCAGCGAAATTCCAACACATTTGTTCCATTTACGTCGATCCTATTTCAGATAGCGTACTGGGCTAAGCGGCATCTCAAAGCGCATGAAATGGCGAGTAAAAGGCACTGTTAAACCTCTACGGTAGGGCAAACAGAGACCCGATTAGATCATTTCATATTATGGTTTATTTAAGAATTCAGAAAAATTCTATCACATTTGTCCAATTTACGTCGCTCCTATTTCAGATAGCTTATTGAGCTAAGCGGCATCTCAAAGCGCATGAAATGACGTGTGAAATGCACTAGTAATCTTCTAGGGTAGGGCGAACAGAGACCCGATTAGATCATTTTACATTAAGGTTAATATAAGAATTCAGCGAGATTCTCTCACATTTGTTCAATTTACGTCGCTGATATTTCAGATAGCGTATTGGGCTAAGCGGCATCGCAAAGCGCATGAAATGACGAGTGAAATGCACTATTAAACTTCTAGGGTAGGGCAAACAGAGACCCGATTAGATCATTTTATATTATGGTTAATTTAAGAATTCAGCAAAATTCTATCACATTTGTTCAATTTACGTCGCTCCTAATTCAGATAGCGTACTGGGCTAAGCGGCATCTCAAAGCGCAAGAAATGGCAAGTAAAATGCACTATTAAACTTCTAGGGTAGGGCAAACAGAGACCCGATTAGATCATTTTATATTACGGTTAATATAAGAATTCAGCGTAATTCTGTCACATTTGTTCAACTTACGTAGCTCCTATTTCAGATAGCGTACTGGGCTAGGCGGCAACTTAAAACGAGTGGAATGGCGAGTAAGATGCACTATTAAACTTCTATGATAGGGCAATCAGAGACCCGATTAGATCATTTTATATTTTGGTTAATATAAGAATTCAGCGAAATTCTATCACATTTGTTCAATTTACGTCGCTCCTATGTCAGATAGCGTATTGGGCTAAGCGGCATCTCAAAGCGCATGAAATGGCGAGTGAAATGCACTATCAATCTTCTAGGGTAGGGCAATCAGAGACCCCATTAGATCATTTTATATTATGGTTAATTTAAGAATTCAGCGAAATTCTATCACATTTGTTCAATTTACGTCGCTCCTATTTCAGATAGCGTATTGGGCTAAGCGGCATCTCAAAGCGCATGAAATGGCGAGTAAAATGCACTATTAAACTTCTAGGGTAAGGCAAACAGAGACCCGATTAGATCATTTTATATTACGGTTAATATAAGAATTCAGAGTAATTCTATCACATTTGTTCAATTTGCGTCGCCCCTATTTCAGATAGCGTATTGGGCTAAGCGGCATCTCAAAGCGCATGAAATGGCGAGTCAAATGCACTGTTAAACTTCTATGATAGGGAAATCAGAGACCCGATTAGATTATTTTATATTTTGGTTAATATAATAATTCAGCGAAATTCTCTCACATTTGTTCAATTTACGTCGCTGATATTTCAGATAGCGTATTGGACTAAGCGGCATCTCAAAGCGCAAGAAATGTCGAGTAAAATGCACTATTAAACTTCTAGGGTAGGGCAAACAGAGACCCGATTAGATCATTTTATATTATGGTTAATTTAAGAATTCAGAAAAATTCTATCACATTTGTTCAATTTACGTCGTTCCTATTTCAGATAGCGTATTGGGCTATGCGGCATCTCAAAGCGCATGAAATGACGAGTAAAATGCACTGTTAAACTTCTAGGGAAGGGCAAACAGAGACCCGATTAGATCATTTTATATTACGGTTAATATAAGAATTCAGCGTAATTCTATCACATTTGTTCAACTTACGTCGCTCCTATTTCAGATAGCGTACTGGGCTAGGCGGCATCTCAAAGCGCATGAAATGGCGAGTCAAATGCACTGTTAAACTTCTATGATAGGGAAATCAGAGACCCGATTAGATTATTTTATATTTTGGTTAATATAATAATTCAGCGAAATTCTAACACATTTGTTCCATTTACGTCGCTCCTATTTCAGATAGCGTACTGGGCTAGGCGGCACCTTAAAGCACGTGGAATGGCGAGTAAAATGCACTATTAAACTTCTATGACAGGGCAATCAGAGACCCGACTAGATCATTTTATATTTTGGTTAATATAAGAATTCAGCGAAATTGTATCACGTTTGGTCAATTTACGTCGTTCCTATTTCAGATAGCTTATTGGGCTAAGCGGCATCTCAAAGCGTATGAAGTGACGAGTGAAATGCACTATTAAACTTCTAGGGTAGGGCGAACAAAGACCCGATTAGATCATTTTACATTGAGGTTAATATAAGAATTCAGCGAAATTTTATCACATTTGTTCAATTTACGTCGCTCCTATTTCAGATAGCGTATTGGGCTAAGCGGCATCTCAAAGCGCATGAAATGGCGAGTAAAATGCACTGTTAAACCTCTAGGGTAGGGCAATCAGAGACCCCATTAGATCATTTTATATTATGGTTAATTTAAGAATTCAGCGAAATTTTATCACATTTGTTCAATTTACGTCGCTCCTATTTCAGATAGCGTATTGGGCTATGCGGCATCTCAAAGCGCATGAAATGACGAGTAAAATGCACTGTTAAACTTCTAGGGAAGGGCAAACAGAGACCCGATTAGATCATTTTATATTACGGTTAATATAAGAATTCAGCGTAATTCTATCACATTTGTTCAACTTACGTCGCTCCTATTTCAGATAGCGTACTGGGCTAGGCGGCATCTCAAAGCGCATGAAATGGCGAGTCAAATGCACTGTTAAACTTCTATGATAGGGAAATCAGAGACCCGATTAGATTATTTTATATTTTGGTTAATATAATAATTCAGCGAAATTCTAACACATTTGTTCCATTTACGTCGCTCCTATTTCAGATAGCGTACTGGGCTAGGCGGCATCTTAATGCGCGTGGAATGGCGAGTAAAATGCACTATTAAACTTCAAGGGTAGGGCAAACAGAGACCCGATTAGATCATTTTATATAATGGTTAATTTAAGAATTCAGAAAAATTCTATCACATTTGTTCAATTTACGTCGTTCCTATTGCAGATAGCGTATTGGGCTATGCGGCATCTCAAAGCGCATGAAATGGCGAGTAAAATGCACTCTTAAACTTCTAGGGTAGGGCAAACAGAGACCCGATTAGATCATTTTATATTACGGTTAATATAAGAATTCAGCGTAATTCTATCACATTTGTTCAACTTACGTCGCGCCTATTTCAGATAGCGTACTGGGCTAGGCGGTATCTCAAAGCGCGTGGAAGGGCGAGTAAAATGCACTACTAAACTTCTATGATAGGGCAATCAGAGACCCGATTAGATCATTTTATATTTTGGGTAATATAAGAATTCAGCGAAATTCTCTCACATTTGTTCAATTTACGTCGCTGATATTTCAGATAGCGTATTGGACTAAGCGGCATCTCAAAGCACAAGAAATGTCGAGTCAAATGCACTATTAAACTTGTAGGGTAGTGCAAACAGAGACCCGATAAGATCATTTTATATTATGGTTAATTTAAGAATTCAGCGAAATTCTCTCAGATTTGTTCAATTTACGTCGCTGATATTTCAGATAGCGTATTGGGCTAAGCGGCATCTCAAAGCGCGAGAAATGGCGAGTAAAATGCACTATTAAACTTCGAGGTTAGGGCAAACAGAGACCCGATTAGATCATTTTATATTTTGGTTAATATAAGAATTCAGCGAAATTCTATCACATTTGTTCAATTTATGTCGCTCCTATTTCAGATAGCGTATTGGGCTAAGCGGCATCTCAAAGCGCATGAAATGACGAATAAAATGCACAATTAAGCTTCTACGCTAGGGCGAACAGAGACCCGATTAGATCATTTTACGTTATGGTTAATAAAAGAATTCAGCGAAATTCTATCACATTTGATCAATTTACATCGCTCCTATTTCAGATAGCGTATTGTGCTAAGCGGCATCTCAAAGCGCATGAAATAACGAGTAAAATGCACTATTAAACTTCTAGGGTAGGGCAAACAGAGACCCCATTAGATCATTTTATATTATGGTTAATTTAGGAATTCAGCGAAATTCTATCACATTTGTTCAATTTACGTCGCTCCTATTTCAGATAGCGTATTGGGCTAAGCGGCATCTCAATGCGCATGAAATGGCGAGTAACATGCACTATTACACTTCTAGGATAAGGCAAACAGAGACCCGATTAGATCATTTTATGTTACGGTTAATATAAGAATTCAGCGTAATTCTATCACATTTGTTCAACTTACGTCGCTCCTCTTTCAGATAGCGTACTGGGCTAGGCGGCATCTTAAAGCGCGTGGAATGGCGAGTAAAATGCACTATTAAACTTCTATGATAGGGCTATCAGAGACCCGATTAGATCATTTTATATTTTGGTTAATATAAGAATTCAGCGAAATTCTATCACATTTGTTCAATTTACGTCGCTCCTATTTCAGATAGCGTACTGGGCTAAGCGGCATCTCAAAGCGCATGAAATGGCGAGTAAAATGCACTATTAAACTTCTATGGTAGGGCAATCAGAGACCCGATTAGATCATTTTATATTTTGGTTAATATAAGAATTCAGCGAAATTCTATCACATTTGTTCAATTTACATCGCTCCTATTTCAGATAGCGTATTGGGGTAAGTTGCATCTCAAAGCGCAAGACATGGCGAGTAAAATGCACTACTAAACTTCTAGGGTAGGCAAACAGAGACCCGATTAGATCATTTTATATTGCGGTTAATATAAGAATTCAGCGTAACTCTGTCACATTTGTTCAACTTACGTAGCTCCTATTTCAGATAGCGTCCTGGGCTAGGCGGCAACTTAAAGCGCGTGGAATGGCGAGTAAAATGCACTATTAAACTTCTATGATAGAGCAATCAGAGACCCGATTAGATCATTTTATATTTTGGTTAATATAAGAATTCAGCGAAATTCTATCACATTTGTTCAATTTACGTCGCTCCTATGTCAGATAGCGTATTGGGCTAAGCGGCATCTCAAAGCGCATGAAATGGCGAGTGAAATGCACTATTAATCTTCAAGGGTAGGGCAATCAGAGACCCCATTAGATCATTTTATATTATGGTTAATTTAAGAATTCAGCGAGATTCTATCACATTTGTTTAATTTACGTCGCTCCTATGTCAGATAGCGTATTGGGCAAAGCGGCATCTCAAAGCGCATGAAATGGCGAGTGAAATGCACTATTAATCTTCAAGGGTAGGGCAATCAGAGACCCCATTAGATCATTTTATATTATGGTTAATTTAAGAATTCAGCGAGATTCTATCACATTTGTTCAATTTACGTCGCTCCTATTTCAGATAGCGTATTGGGCTAAGCGGCAGCTCAAAGCGCATGAAATAACGAGTAAAATGCACTATTAAACTTCTAGGGTAGGGCAAACAGAGACCCCATTAGATCATTTTATATTATGGTTAATCTAAGAATTCAGCGAAATTCTATCACATTTGTTCAATTTACGTCGCTCCTATTTCAGATAGCGTATTGGGCTAAGCGGCATCTCAAAGCGCATGAAATGGCGAGTAAAATGCACTGTTAAACTTCTAGGGTACGGCAAACAGAGACCCGATTAGATCATTTTATATTATGGTTAATTTAAGAATTCAGCGAAATTCTATTACATTTGTTCAATTTACGTCGCTCCTATTTCAGATAGCGTATTGGGCTAAGCCGCATCTCAAAGCGCATGGATTGATGAGTGAAATGCTCTATTAAACTTCTGGGGTAGGGCGAACAGAAACCCGAATAGATCATTTTATATTACTGTTAATATAAGAATTCAGCGAAATTCTATCACATTTGTTCAATTTACGTCGCTCCTATTTCAGATAGCGTATTGGGCTAAGCGGCATCTCAATGCGCATGAAATGGCGAGTAACATGCACTATTACACTTCTAGGATAAGGCAAACAGAGACCCGATTAGATCATTTTATATTACGGTTAATATAAGAATTCAGCGTAATTCTATCACATTTGTTCAACTTACGTCGCTCCTCTTTCAGATAGCGTACTGGGCTAGGCGGCATCTTAAAGCGCGTGGAATGGCGAGTAAAATGCACTATTAAACTTCTATGATAGGGCTATCAGAGACCCGATTAGATCATTTTATATTTTGGTTAATATAAGAATTCAGCGAAATTCTATCACATTTGTTCAATTTACGTCGCGCCTATTTCAGATAGCGTACTGGGCTAAGCGGCATCTCAAAACGCATGAAATGGCGAGTAAAATGCACTATTAAACTTCTATGATACGGCAATCAGAGACCCGATTAGATCATTTTATATTTTGGTTAATATAAGAATTCAGCGAAATTCTATCACATTTGTTCAATTTACATCGCTCCTATTTCAGATAGCGTATTGGGGTAAGTTGCATCTCAAAGCGCAAGACATGGCGAGTAAAATGCACTATTAATCTTCAAGGGTAGGGCAATCAGAGACCCCATTAGATCATTTTATATTATGGTTAATTTAAGAATTCAGAAAAATTCTATCACATTTGTTCAATTTACGTCGCTCCTATTTCAGATAGCGTATTGGGCTAAGCGGCATCTCAAAGCGCATGAAATGGCGAGTAAAATGCACTATTAAACTTCTAGGGTAAGGCAAACAGAGACCCGATTAGATCATTTTATATTATGGTTAATATAAGAATTCAGAGTAATTCTATCACATTTGTTCAATTTACGTCGCCCCTATTTCAGATAGCGTATTGGGCTAAGCGGCATCTCAAAGCGCATGAAATGGCGAGTCAAATGCACTGTTAAACTTCTATGATAGGGAAATCAGAGACCCGATTAGATTATTTTATATTTTGGTTAATATAATAATTCAGCGAAATTCTAACACATTTGTTCCATTTACGTCGCTCCTATTTCAGATAGCGTACTGGGCTAGGCGGCATCTTAAAGCGCGTGGAATGGCGAGTAAAATGCACTATTAAACTTGAAGGGTAGGGCAAACAGAGACCCGATTAGATCATTTTATATAATGGTTAATTTAAGAATTCAGAAAAATTCTATCACATTTGTTCAATTTACGTCGTTCCTATTTCAGATAGCGTATTGGGCTATGCGGCATCTCAAAGCGCATGAAATGACGAGTAAAATGCACTGTTAAACTTCTAGGGTAGGGCAAACAGAGACCCGATTAGATCATTTTATATTACGGTTAATATAAGAATGCAGCGTAATTCTATCACATTTGTTCAACTTACGTCGCTCCTATTTCAGATAGCGTACTGGGCTAGGCGGCATCTCAAAGCACATGAAATGGCGAGTCAAATGCACTGTTAAACTTCTATGATAGGGAAATCAGAGACCCGATTAGATTATTTTATATTTTGGTTAATATAATAATTCAGCGAAATTCCAACACATTTGTTCCATTTACGTCGATCCTATTTCAGATAGCGTACTGGGCTAAGCGGCATCTCAAAGCGCATGAAATGGCGAGTAAAAGGCACTGTTAAACCTCTACGGTAGGGCAAACAGAGACCCGATTAGATCATTTCATATTATGGTTTATTTAAGAATTCAGAAAAATTCTATCACATTTGTCCAATTTACGTCGCTCCTATTTCAGATAGCTTATTGAGCTAAGCGGCATCTCAAAGCGCATGAAATGACGTGTGAAATGCACTAGTAATCTTCTAGGGTAGGGCGAACAGAGACCCGATTAGATCATTTTACATTAAGGTTAATATAAGAATTCAGCGAGATTCTCTCACATTTGTTCAATTTACGTCGCTGATATTTCAGATAGCGTATTGGGCTAAGCGGCATCGCAAAGCCCATGAAATGACGAGTGAAATGCACTATTAAACTTCTAGGGTAGGGCAAACAGAGACCCGATTAGATCATTTTATATTATGGTTAATTTAAGAATTCAGCAAAATTCTATCACATTTGTTCAATTTACGTCGCTCCTAATTCAGATAGCGTACTGGGCTAAGCGGCATCTCAAAGCGCAAGAAATGGCAAGTAAAATGCACTATTAAACTTCTAGGGTAGGGCAAACAGAGACCCGATTAGATCATTTTATATTACGGTTAATATAAGAATTCAGCGTAATTCTGTCACATTTGTTCAACTTACGTAGCTCCTATTTCAGATAGCGTACTGGGCTAGGCGGCAACTTAAAACGATTGGAATGGCGAGTAAGATGCACTATTATACTTCTATGATAGGGCAATCAGAGACCCGATTAGATCATTTTATATTTTGGTTAATATAAGAATTCAGCGAAATTCTATCACATTTGTTCAATTTACGTCGCTCCTATGTCAGATAGCGTATTGGGCTAAGCGGCATCTCAAAGCGCATGAAATGGCGAGTGAAATGCACTATCAATCTTCTAGGGTAGGGCAATCAGAGACCCCATTAGATCATTTTATATTATGGTTAATTTAAGAATTCAGCGAAATTCTATCACATTTGTTCAATTTACGTCGCTCCTATTTCAGATAGCGTATTGGGCTAAGCGGCATCTCAAAGCGCATGAAATGGCGAGTAAAATGCACTATTAAACTTCTAGGGTAAGGCAAACAGAGACCCCGATTAGATCATTTTATATTACGGTTAATATAAGAATTCAGAGTAATTCTATCACATTTGTTCAATTTGCGTCGGCCCCTATTTCAGATAGCGTATTGGGCTAAGCGGCATCTCAAAGCGCATGAAATGGCGAGTCAAATGCACTGTTAAACTTCTATGATAGGGAAATCAGAGACCCGATTAGATTATTTTATATTTTGGTTAATATAATAATTCAGCGAAATTCTCTCACATTTGTTCAATTTACGTCGCTGATATTTCAGATAGCGTATTGGACTAAGCGGCATCTCAAAGCGCAAGAAATGTCGAGTAAAATGCACTATTAAACTTCTAGGGTAGGGCAAACAGAGACCCGATTAGATCATTTTATATTATGGTTAATTTAAGAATTCAGAAAAATTCTATCACATTTGTTCAATTTACGTCGTTCCTATTTCAGATAGCGTATTGGGCTATGCGGCATCTCAAAGCGCATGAAATGACGAGTAAAATGCACTGTTAAACTTCTAGGGAAGGGCAAACAGAGACCCGATTAGATCATTTTATATTACGGTTAATATAAGAATTCAGCGTAATTCTATCACATTTGTTCAACTTACGTCGCTCCTATTTCAGATAGCGTACTGGGCTAGGCGGCATCTCAAAGCGCATGAAATGGCGAGTCAAATGCACTGTTAAACTTCTATGATAGGGAAATCAGAGACCCGATTAGATTATTTATATTTTGGTTAATATAATAATTCAGCGAAATTCTAACACATTTGTTCCATTTACGTCGCTCCTATTTCAGATAGCGTACTGGGCTAGGCGGCATCTCAAAGCACATGAAATGGCGAGTCAAATGCACTGTTAAACTTCTATGATAGGGAAATCAGAGACCCGATTAGATTATTTTATATTTTGGTTAATATAATAATTCAGCGAAATTCCAACACATTTGTTCCTTTTACGTCGATCCTATATCAGATAGCGTACTGGGCTAAGCGGCATCTCAAAGCGCATGAAATGGCGAGTAAAAGGCACTGTTAAACCTCTACGGTAGGGCAAACAGAGACCCGATTAGATCATTTCATATTATGGTTTATTTAAGAATTCAGAAAAATTCTATCACATTTGTCCAATTTACGTCGCTCCTATTTCAGATAGCTTATTGAGCTAAGCGGCATCTCAATGCGCATGAAATGACGTGTGAAATGCACTAGTAATCTTCTAGGGTAGGGCGAACAGAGACCCGATTAGATCATTTTACATTAAGGTTAATATAAGAATTCAGCGAGATTCTCTCACATTTGTTCAATTTACGTCGCTGATATTTCAGATAGCGTATTGGGCTAAGCGGCATCGCAAAGCGCATGAAATGACGAGTGAAATGCACTATTAAACTTCTAGGGTAGGGCAAACAGAGACCCGATTAGATCATTTTATATTATGGTTAATTTAAGAATTCAGCAAAATTCTATCACATTTGTTCAATTTACGTCGCTCCTAATTCAGATAGCGTACTGGGCTAAGCGGCATCTCAAAGCGCAAGAAATGGCGAGTAAAATGCACTATTAAACTTCTAGGGTAGGGCAAACAGAGACCCGATTAGATCATTTTATATTACGGTTAATATAAGAATTCAGCGTAATTCTGTCACATTTGTTCAACTTACGTAGCTCCTATTTCAGATAGCGTACTGGGCTAGGCGGCAACTTAAAACGCGTGGAATGGCGAGTAAAATGCACTATTAAACTTCTATGATAGGGCAATCAGAGACCCGATTAGATCATTTTATATTTTGGTTAATATAAGAATTCAGCGAAATTCTATCACATTTGTTCAATTTACGTCGCTCCTATGTCAGATAGCGTATTGGGCTAAGCGGCATCTCAAAGCGCATGAAATGGCGAGTGAAATGCACTATCAATCTTCTAGGGTAGGGCAATCAGAGACCCCATTAGATCATTTTATATTATGGTTAATTTAAGAATTCAGCGAAATTCTATCACATTTGTTCAATTTACGTCGCTCCTATTTCAGATAGCGTATTGGGCTAAGCGGCATCTCAAAGCGCATGAAATGGCGAGTAAAATGCACTATTAAACTTCTAGGGTAAGGCAAACAGAGACCCGATTAGATCATTTTATATTACGGTTAATATAAGAATTCAGAGTAATTCTATCACATTTGTTCAATTTGCGTCGCCCCTATTTCAGATAGCGTATTGGGCTAAGCGGCATCTCAAAGCGCATGAAATGGCGAGTAAAATGCACTGTTAAACTTCTATGATAGGGAAATCAGAGACCCGATTAGATTATTTTATATTTTGGTTAATATAATAATCAGCGAAATTCTCTCACATTTGTTCAATTTACGTCGCTGATATTTCAGATTGGCGAGTAAAATGCACTATTAAACTTCTATGATAGGGCAATCAGAGACCCGATTAGATCATTTTATATTTTGGTTAATATAAGAATTCAGCGAAATTCTATCACATTGGTCAACATACGTCGCTCCTATTTCAGATAGCGTACTGGGCTAGGCGGCATCTCAAAGCGCATGAAATGACGAGTAAAATGTACTGTTAAACTTCTAGGGGTAGGGCAAACAGAGACCCGATTAGATCATTTTATATTACGGTTAATATAAGAATTCAGCGTAATTCTATCACATTTGTTCAACTTACGTCGCTCCTATTTCAGATAGCGTACTGGGCTAGGCGGTCTCTCAAAGCGCGTGGAAGGGAGAGTAAAATGCACTACTAAACTTCTATGATAGGGCAATCAGAGACCCGATTAGATCATTTTATATTTTGGTTAATATAAGAATTCAGCGAAATTCTCTCACATTTGTTCAATTTACGTCGCTGATATTTCAGATAGCGTATTGGACTAAGCGGCATCTCAAAGCGCAAGAAATGTCGAGTAAAATGCACTATTAAACTTCTAGGGGTAGTGCAAACAGAGACCCCATTAGATCATTTTATATTATGGTTAATTTAAGAATTCAGCGAAATTCTATCACATTTGTTCAATTTACGTCGCTCCTATTTCAGATAGCCTATTGGGCTAAGCGGCATCTCAAAGCGCATGAAATGGCGAGTAAAATACACTGTTAAACTTCTAGGGTAGGGCAAACAGAGACCCGATTAGATCATTTTATATTATGGTTAATTTAAGAATTCAGCGAAATTCTATCACATTTGTTCAATTTACGTCGCTCCTATTGCAGATAGCGTATTGGGCTAAGCGGCATCTTACAGCGCGTGGAATGGCGAGTAAAATTCACTATTAAACTTCTATGATAGGGCAATCAGAGACCCGATTAGATCATTTTATATTTTGGTTAATATAAGAATTCAGCGAAATTGTATCACGTTTGGTCAATTTACGTCGTTCCTATTTCAGATAGCTTATTGGGCTAAGCGGCATCTCAAAGCGTATGAAGTGACGAGTGAAATGCACTATTAAACTTCTAGGGTAGGGCGAACAAAGACCCGATTAGATCATTTTACATTGATGTTAATATAAGAATTCAGCGAAATTTTATCACATTTGTTCAATTTACGTCGCTCCTATTTCAGATAGCGTATTGGGCTAAGCGGCATCTCAAAGCGCATGAAATGGCGAGTAAAATGCACTGTTAAACCTCTAGGGTAGGGCAAACACAGACCCGATTAGATCATTTCATATTATGGTTTATTTAAGAATTCAGAAAAATTCTATCACATTTGTCCAATTTACGTCGCCCCTATTTCAGATAGCTTATTGAGCTAAGCGGCATCTCAAAGCGCATGAAATGACGTGTGAAATGCACTAGTAATCTTCTAGGGTAGGGCGAACAGAGACCCGATTAGATCATTTTACATTAAGGTTAATATAAGAATTCAGCGAGATTCTCTCACATTTGTTCAATTTACGTCGCTGATATTTCAGATAGCGTATTGGGCTAAGCGGCATCTCAAAGCGCAAGAAATGGCGAGTAAAATGTACTATTAAACTTCTAGGGTAGGGCAAACAGAGACCCGATTAGATCATTTTATATTATGGTTAATTTAAGAATTCAGCGAAATTCTATCACATTTGTTCAATTTACGTCGCTCATGTTGCAGATAGCGTATTGGGCTAAGCGGCATCTCAAAGCGTATGAAGTGACGAGTGAAATGCACTATTAAACTTCTAGGGTAGGGCGAACAAAGACCCGATTAGATCATTTTACATTGATGTTAATATAAGAATTCAGCGTAATTATATCACATTTGTTCAACATACGTCGCTCCTATTTCAGATAGTGTACTGGGCTAGGCGGCATCTTAAAGCGCGTGGAAGGGCGAGTAAAATGCACTACTAAATTTCTATGACAGGGCAATCAGAGACCCGATTAGATCATTTTATATTTTGGTTAATATAAGAATTCAGCGAAATTCTATCACATTTGTTCAATTTACGTCGCTCCTATGTCAGATAGCGTATCGGGCTAAGCGGCATCTCAAAGCGCATGAAATGGCGAGTGAAATGCACTATTAATCTTCTAGGGTAGGGCAATCAGAGACCCCATTAGATCATTTTATATTATGGTTAATTTAAGAATTCAGCGAAATTCTATCACATTTGTTCAATTTACGTCGCTCCTATTTCAGATAGCGTATTGGGCTAAGCGGCATCTCAAAGCGCATGAAATGGCGAGTAAAATGCACTATTAAACTTCTAGGGTAAGGCAAACAGAGACCCGATTAGATCATTTTATATTACGGTTAATATAAGAATTCAGAGTAATTCTATCACATTTGTTCAATTTGCGTCGCCCCTATTTCAGATAGCGTATTGGGCTAAGCGGCATCTCAAAGCGCATGAAATGGCGAGTCAAATGCACTGTTAAACTTCTATGATAGGGAAATCAGAGACCCGATTAGATTATTTTATATTTTGGTTAATATAATAATTCAGCGAAATTCTCTCACATTTGTTCAATTTACGTCGCTGATATTTCAGATAGCGTATTGGACTAAGCGGCATCTCAAAGCGCAAGAAATGTCGAGTAAAATGCACTATTAAACTTCTAGGGTAGGGCAAACAGAGACCCGATTAGATCATTTTATATTATGGTTAATTTAAGAATTCAGAAAAATTCTATCACATTTGTTCAATTTACGTCGTTCCTATTTCAGATAGCGTATTGGGCTATGCGGCATCTCAAAGCGCATGAAATGACGAGTAAAATGCACTGTTAAACTTCTAGGGAAGGGCAAACAGAGACCCGATTAGATCATTTTATATTACGGTTAATATAAGAATTCAGCGTAATTCTATCACATTTGTTCAACTTACGTCGCTCCTATTTCAGATAGCGTACTGGGCTAGGCGGCATCTCAAAGCGCATGAAATGGCGAGTCAAATGCACTGTTAAACTTCTATGATAGGGAAATCAGAGACCCGATTAGATTATTTTATATTTTGGTTAATATAATAATTCAGCGAAATTCTAACACATTTGTTCCATTTACGTCGCTCCTATTTCAGATAGCGTACTGGGCTAGGCGGCATCTCAAAGCACATGAAATGGCGAGTCAAATGCACTGTTAAACTTCTATGATAGGGAAATCAGAGACCCGATTAGATTATTTTATATTTTGGTTAATATAATAATTCAGCGAAATTCCAACACATTTGTTCCTTTTACGTCGATCCTATATCAGATAGCGTACTGGGCTAAGCGGCATCTCAAAGCGCATGAAATGGCGAGTAAAAGGCACTGTTAAACCTCTACGGTAGGGCAAACAGAGACCCGATTAGATCATTTCATATTATGGTTTATTTAAGAATTCAGAAAAATTCTATCACATTTGTCCAATTTACGTCGCTCCTATTTCAAATAGCTTATTGAGCTAAGCGGCATCTCAAAGCGCATGAAATGACGTGTGAAATGCACTAGTAATCTTCTAGGGTAGGGCGAACAGAGACCCGATTAGATCATTTTACATTAAGGTTAATATAAGAATTCAGCGAGATTCTCTCACATTTGTTCAATTTACGTCGCTGATATTTCAGATAGCGTATTGGGCTAAGCGGCATCGCAAAGCGCATGAAATGACGAGTGAAATGCACTATTAAACTTCTAGGGTAGGGCAAACAGAGACCCGATTAGATCATTTTATATTATGGTTAATTTAAGAATTCAGCAAAATTCTATCACATTTGTTCAATTTACGTCGCTCCTAATTCAGATAGCGTACTGGGCTAAGCGGCATCTCAAAGCGCAAGAAATGGCGAGTAAAATGCACTATTAAACTTCTAGGGTAGGGCAAACAGAGACCCGATTAGATCATTTTATATTACGGTTAATATAAGAATTCAGCGTAATTCTGTCACATTTGTTCAACTTACGTAGCTCCTATTTCAGATAGCGTACTGGGCTAGGCGGCAACTTAAAACGCGTGGAATGGCGAGTAAAATGCACTATTAAACTTCTATGATAGGGCAATCAGAGACCCGATTAGATCATTTTATATTTTGGTTAATATAAGAATTCAGCGAAATTCTATCACATTTGTTCAATTTACGTCGCTCCTATGTCAGATAGCGTATTGGGCTAAGCGGCATCTCAAAGCGCATGAAATGGCGAGTGAAATGCACTATCAATCTTCTAGGGTAGGGCAATCAGAGACCCCATTAGATCATTTTATATTATGGTTAATTTAAGAATTCAGCGAAATTCTATCACATTTGTTCAATTTACGTCGCTCCTATTTCAGATAGCGTATTGGGCTAAGCGGCATCTCAAAGCGCATGAAATGGCGAGTAAAATGCACTATTAAACTTCTAGGGTAAGGCAAACAGAGACCCGATTAGATCATTTTATATTACGGTTAATATAAGAATTCAGAGTAATTCTATCACATTTGTTCAATTTGCGTCGCCCCTATTTCAGATAGCGTATTGGGCTAAGCGGCATCTCAAAGCGCATGAAATGGCGAGTCAAATGCACTGTTAAACTTCTATGATAGGGAAATCAGAGACCCGATTAGATTATTTTATATTTTGGTTAATATAATAATTCAGCGAAATTCTCTCACATTTGTTCAATTTACGTCGCTGATATTTCAGATAGCGTATTGGACTAAGCGGCATCTCAAAGCGCAAGAAATGTCGAGTAAAATGCACTATTAAACTTCTATGATAGGGCAATCAGAGACCCGATTAGATCATTTTATATTTTGGTTAATATAAGAATTCAGCGAAATTCTATCACATTGGTCAACATACGTCGCTCCTATTTCAGATAGCGTACTGGGCTAGGCGGCATCTCAAAGCGCATGAAATGACGAGTAAAATGCACTGTTAAACTTCTAGGGTAGGGCAAACAGAGACCCGATTAGATCATTTTATATTACGGTTAATATAAGAATTCAGCGTAATTCTATCACATTTGTTCAACTTACGTCGCTCCTATTTCAGATAGCGTACTGGGCTAGGCGGTCTCTCAAAGCGCGTGGAAGGGAGAGTAAAATGCACTACTAAACTTCTATGATAGGGCAATCAGAGACCCGATTAGATCATTTTATATTTTGGTTAATATAAGAATTCAGCGAAATTCTCTCACATTTGTTCAATTTACGTCGCTGATATTTCAGATAGCGTATTGGACTAAGCGGCATCTCAAAGCGCAAGAAATGTCGAGTAAAATGCACTATTAAACTTCTAGGGTAGTGCAAACAGAGACCCCATTAGATCATTTTATATTATGGTTAATTTAAGAATTCAGCGAAATTCTATCACATTTGTTCAATTTACGTCGCTCCTATTTCAGATAGCCTATTGGGCTAAGCGGCATCTCAAAGCGCATGAAATGGCGAGTAAAATACACTGTTAAACTTCTAGGGTAGGGCAAACAGAGACCCGATTAGATCATTTTATATTATGGTTAATTTAAGAATTCAGCGAAATTCTATCACATTTGTTCAATTTACGTCGCTCCTATTGCAGATAGCGTATTGGGCTAAGCGGCATCTTACAGCGCGTGGAATGGCGAGTAAAATTCACTATTAAACTTCTATGATAGGGCAATCAGAGACCCGATTAGATCATTTTATATTTTGGTTAATATAAGAATTCAGCGAAATTGTATCACGTTTGGTCAATTTACGTCGTTCCTATTTCAGATAGCTTATTGGGCTAAGCGGCATCTCAAAGCGTATGAAGTGACGAGTGAAATGCACTATTAAACTTCTAGGGTAGGGCGAACAAAGACCCGATTAGATCATTTTACATTGATGTTAATATAAGAATTCAGCGAAATTTTATCACATTTGTTCAATTTACGTCGCTCCTATTTCAGATAGCGTATTGGGCTAAGCGGCATCTCAAAGCGCATGAAATGGCGAGTAAAATGCACTGTTAAACCTCTAGGGTAGGGCAAACACAGACCCGATTAGATCATTTCATATTATGGTTTATTTAAGAATTCAGAAAAATTCTATCACATTTGTCCAATTTACGTCGCCCCTATTTCAGATAGCTTATTGAGCTAAGCGGCATCTCAAAGCGCATGAAATGACGTGTGAAATGCACTAGTAATCTTCTAGGGTAGGGCGAACAGAGACCCGATTAGATCATTTTACATTAAGGTTAATATAAGAATTCAGCGAGATTCTCTCACATTTGTTCAATTTACGTCGCTGATATTTCAGATAGCGTATTGGGCTAAGCGGCATCTCAAAGCGCAAGAAATGGCGAGTAAAATGTACTATTAAACTTCTAGGGTAGGGCAAACAGAGACCCGATTAGATCATTTTATATTATGGTTAATTTAAGAATTCAGCGAAATTCTATCACATTTGTTCAATTTACGTCGCTCATGTTGCAGATAGCGTATTGGGCTAAGCGGCATCTCAAAGCGTATGAAGTGACGAGTGAAATGCACTATTAAACTTCTAGGGTAGGGCGAACAAAGACCCGATTAGATCATTTTACATTGATGTTAATATAAGAATTCAGCGTAATTATATCACATTTGTTCAACATACGTCGCTCCTATTTCAGATAGTGTACTGGGCTAGGCGGCATCTTAAAGCGCGTGGAAGGGCGAGTAAAATGCACTACTAAATTTCTATGACAGGGCAATCAGAGACCCGATTAGATCATTTTATATTTTGGTTAATATAAGAATTCAGCGAAATTCTATCACATTTGTTCAATTTACGTCGCTCCTATGTCAGATAGCGTATCGGGCTAAGCGGCATCTCAAAGCGCATGAAATGGCGAGTGAAATGCACTATTAATCTTCTAGGGTAGGGCAATCAGAGACCCCATTAGATCATTTTATATTATGGTTAATTTAAGAATTCAGCGAAATTCTATCACATTTGTTCAATTTACGTCGCTCCTATTTCAGATAGCGTATTGGGCTAAGCGGCATCTCAAAGCGCATGAAATGGCGAGTAAAATGCACTATTAAACTTCTAGGGTAAGGCAAACAGAGACCCGATTAGATCATTTTATATTACGGTTAATATAAGAATTCAGAGTAATTCTATCACATTTGTTCAACATACGTCGCTCCTATTTCAGATAGCGTACTGGGCCAGGCGGCATCTTAAAGCGCGTGGAATGGCGAGTAAAATGCACTATTAAACTTCTATGATAGGGCAATCAGAGACCCGATTAGATCATTTTATATTTTGGTTAATATAAGAATTCAGCGAAATTCTATCACATTTGTTCAATTTGCGTCGCTCCTATTTCAGATAGCTTATTGGGCTAAGCGGCATCGCAAAGCGCATGAAATGACGAGTGAAATGCACTATTAAACTTCTAGGGTAGGGCAAACAGAGACCCGATTAGATCATTTTATATTATGGTTAATTTAAGAATTCAGAAAAATTCTATCACATTTGTTCAATTTACGTCGTTCCTATTTCAGATAGCGTATTGGGCTATGCGGCATCTCAAAGCGCATGAAATGACGAGTAAAATGCACTGTTAAACTTCTAGGGAAGGGCAAACAGAGACCCGATTAGATCATTTTATATTACGGTTAATATAAGAATTCAGCGTAATTCTATCACATTTGTTCAACTTACGTCGCTCCTATTTCAGATAGCGTACTGGGCTAGGCGGCATCTCAAAGCGCATGAAATGGCGAGTCAAATGCACTGTTAAACTTCTATGATAGGGAAATCAGAGACCCGATTAGATTATTTTATATTTTGGTTAATATAATAATTCAGCGAAATTCTAACACATTTGTTCCATTTACGTCGCTCCTATTTCAGATAGCGTACTGGGCTAGGCGGCATCTTAATGCGCGTGGAATGGCGAGTAAAATGCACTATTAAACTTCAAGGGTAGGGCAAACAGAGACCCGATTAGATCATTTTATATAATGGTTAATTTAAGAATTCAGAAAAATTCTATCACATTTGTTCAATTTACGTCGTTCCTATTGCAGATAGCGTATTGGGCTATGCGGCATCTCAAAGCGCATGAAATGACGAGTAAAATGCACTCTTAAACTTCTAGGGTAGGGCAAACAGAGACCCGATTAGATCATTTTATATTACGGTTAATATAAGAATTCAGCGTAATTCTATCACATTTGTTCAACTTACGTCGCGCCTATTTCAGATAGCGTACTGGGCTAGGCGGTATCTCAAAGCGCGTGGAATGGCGAGTAAAATGCACTACTAAACTTCTATGATACGGCAATCAGAGACCCGATTAGATCATTTTATATTTTGGTTAATATAAGAATTCAGCGAAATTCTCTCACATTTGTTCAATTTACGTCGCTGATATTTCAGATAGCGTATTGGACTAAGCGGCATCTCAAAGCACAAGAAATGTCGAGTCAAATGCACTATTAAACTTCTAGGGTAGTGCAAACAGAGATCCGATAAGATCATTTTATATTATGGTTAATTTAAGAATTCAGCGAAATTCTCTCAGATTTGTTCAATTTACGTCGCTGATATTTCAGATAGCGTATTGGGCTAAGCGGCATCTCAAAGCGCGAGAAATGGCGAGTAAAATGCACTATTAAACTTCTAGGTTAGGGCAAACAGAGACCCGATTAGATCATTTTATATTGTGGTTAATATAAGAATTCAGCGAAATTCTATCACATTTGTTCAATTTATGTCGCTCCTATTTCAGATAGCGTATTGGGCTAAGCGGCATCTCAAAGCGCATGAAATGACGAATAAAATGCACAATTAAGCTTCTACGCTAGGGCGAACAGAGACCCGATTAGATCATTTTACGTTATGGTTAATAAAAGAATTCAGCGAAATTCTATCACATTTGTTCAATTTACGTCGCTCCTATTTCAGATAGCGTACTGGGCTAAGCGGCATCTCAAAGCGCATGAAATGGCGAGTAAAATGCACTATTAAACTTCTATGGTAGGGCAATCAGAGACCCGATTAGATCATTTTATATTTTGGTTAATATAAGAATTCAGCGAAATTCTATCACATTTGTTCAATTTACATCGCTCCTATTTCAGATAGCGTATTGGGGTAAGTTGCATCTCAAAGCGCAAGACATGGCGAGTAAAATGCACTACTAAACTTCTAGGGTAGGCAAACAGAGACCCGATTAGATCATTTTATATTGCGGTTAATATAAGAATTCAGCGTAACTCTGTCACATTTGTTCAATTTACGTCGCTCCTATGTCAGATAGCGTATTGGGCTAAGCGGCATCTCAAAGCGCATGAAATGGCGAGTGAAATGCACTATTAATCTTCAAGGGTAGGGCAATCAGAGACCCCATTAGATCATTTTATATTATGGTTAATATAAGAATTCAGCGAAATTCTATCACATTTGTTCAATTTACGTCGCTCCTATGTCAGATAGCGTATTGGGCTAAGCGGCATCTCAAAGCGCATGAAATGGCGAGTAAAATGCACTGTTAAACCTCTAGGGTAGGGCAAACAGAGACCCGATTAGATCATTTCATATTATGGTTTATTTAAGAATTCAGAAAAATTCTATCACATTTGTCCAATTTACGTCGCCCCTATTTCAGATAGCTTATTGAGCTAAGCGGCATCTCAGAGCGCATGAAATGACGTGTGAAATGCACTAGTAATCTTCTAGGGTAGGGCGAACAGAGACCCGATTAGATCATTTTACATTAAGGTTAATATAAGAATTCAGCGAGATTCTCTCACATTTGTTCAATTTACGTCGCTGATATTTCAGATAGCGTATTGGGCTAAGCGGCATCTCAAAGCGCAAGAAATGGCGAGTAAAATGTACTATTAAACTTCTAGGGTAGGGCAAACAGAGACCCGATTAGATCATTTTATATTATGGTTAATTTAAGAATTCAGCGAAATTCTATCACATTTGTTCAATTTACGTCGCTCATGTTGCAGATAGCGTATTGGGCTAAGCGGCATCTCAAAGCGCATGAAATGGCGAGTAAAATGCACTATTAAGCTTCTAGGGTAAGGCAAACCGAGACCCGATTAGATCATTTAATATTACGGTTAATATAAGAATTCAGCATAATTATATCACATTTGTTCAACATACGTCGCTCCTATTTCAGATAGTGTACTGGGCTAGGCGGCATCTTAAAGCGCGTGGAAGGGCGAGTAAAATGCACTACTAAATTTCTATGACAGGGCAATCAGAGACCCGATTAGATCATTTTATATTTTGGTTAATATAAGAATTCAGCGAAATTCTATCACATTTGTTCAATTTACGTCGCTCCTATGTCAGATAGCGTATCGGGCTAAGCGGCATCTCAAAGCGCATGAAATGGCGAGTGAAATGCACTATTAATCTTCTAGGGTAGGGCAATCAGAGACCCCATTAGATCATTTTATATTATGGTTAATTTAAGAATTCAGCGAAATTCTATCACATTTGTTCAATTTACGTCGCTCCTATTTCAGATAGCGTATTGGGCTAAGCGGCATCTCAAAGCGCATGAAATGGCGAGTAAAATGCACTATTAAACTTCTAGGGTAAGGCAATCAGAGACCCGATTAGATCATTTTATATTACGGTTAATATAAGAATTCAGAGTAATTCTATCACATTTGTTCAACATACGTCGCTCCTATTTCAGATAGCGTACTGGGCCAGGCGGCATCTTAAAGCGCGTGGAATGGCGAGTAAAATGCACTATTAAACTTCTATGATAGGGCAATCAGAGACCCGATTAGATCATTTTATATTTTGGTTAATATAAGAATTCAGCGAAATTCTATCACATTTGTTCAATTTGCGTCGCTCCTATTTCAGATAGCTTATTGGGCTAAGCGGCATCGCAAAGCGCATGAAATTGCGAGTGAAATGCACTATTAAACTTCTAGGGTAGGGCAAACAGAGACCCGATTAGATCATTTTATATTATGGTTAATTTAAGAATTCAGAAAAATTCTATCACATTTGTTCAATTTACGTCGTTCCTATTTCAGATAGCGTATTGGGCTATGCGGCATCTCAAAGCGCATGAAATGACGAGTAAAATGCACTGTTAAACTTCTAGGGAAGGGCAAACAGAGACCCGATTAGATCATTTTATATTACGGTTAATATAAGAATTCAGCGTAATTCTATCACATTTGTTCAACTTACGTCGCTCCTATTTCAGATAGCGTACTGGGCTAGGCGGCATCTCAAAGCGCATGAAATGGCGAGTCAAATGCACTGTTAAACTTCTATGATAGGGAAATCAGAGACCCGATTAGATTATTTTATATTTTGGTTAATATAATAATTCAGCGAAATTCTAACACATTTGTTCCATTTACGTCGCTCCTATTTCAGATAGCGTACTGGGCTAGGCGGCATCTTAATGCGCGTGGAATGGCGAGTAAAATGCACTATTAAACTTCAAGGGTAGGGCAAACAGAGACCCGATTAGATCATTTTACATAATGGTTAATTTAAGAATTCAGAAAAATTCTATCACATTTGTTCAATTTACGTCGTTCCTATTGCAGATAGCGTATTGGGCTATGCGGCATCTCAAAGCGCATGAAATGACGAGTAAAATGCACTCTTAAACTTCTAGGGTAGGGCAAACAGAGACCCGATTAGATCATTTTATATTGCGGTTAATATAAGAATTCAGCGTAATTCTATCACATTTGTTCAACTTACGTCGCGCCTATTTCAGATAGCGTACTGGGCTAGGCGGTATCTCAAAGCGCGTGGAAGGGCGAGTAAAATGCACTACTAAACTTCTATGATACGGCAATCAGAGACCCGATTAGATCATTTTATATTTTGGTTAATATAAGAATTCAGCGAAATTCTCTCACATTTGTTCAATTTACGTCGCTGATATTTCAGATAGCGTATTGGACTAAGCGGCATCTCAAAGCACAAGACATGTCGAGTCAAATGCACTATTAAACTTCTAGGGTAGTGCAAACAGAGACCCGATAAGATCATTTTATATTATGGTTAATTTAAGAATTCAGCGAAATTCTCTCAGATTTGTTCAATTTACGTCGCTGATATTTCAGATAGCGTATTGGGCTAAGCGGCATCTCAAAGCGCGAGAAATGGCGAGTAAAATGCACTATTAAACTTCTAGGTTAGGGCAAACAGAGACCCGATTAGATCATTTTATATTTTGGTTAATATAAGAATTCAGCGAAATTCTATCACATTTGTTCAATTTATGTCGCTCCTATTTCAGATAGCGTATTGGGCTAAGCGGCATCTCAAAGCGCATGAAATGACGAATAAAATGCACAATTAAGCTTCTACGCTAGGGCGAACAGAGACCCGATTAGATCATTTTACGTTATGGTTAATAAAAGAATTCAGCGAAATTCTATCACATTTGATCAATTTACATCGCTCCTATTTCAGATAGCGTATTGTGCTAAGCGGCATCTCAAAGCGCATGAAATAACGAGTAAAATGCACTATTAAACTTCTAGGGTAGGGCAAACAGAGACCCCATTAGATCATTTTATATTATGGTTAATTTAGGAATTCAGCGAAATTCTATCACATTTGTTCAATTTACGTCGCTCCTATTTCAGATAGCGTATTGGGCTAAGCGGCATCTCAAAGCGCATGAAATGGCGAGTAAAATGCACTGTTAAACTTCTAGGGTACGGCAAACAGAGACCCGATTAGATCATTTTATATTATGGTTTATTTAAGAATTCAGCGAAATTCTATCACATTTGTTCAATTTACGTCGCTCCTATTGCAGATAGCGTATTGGGCTAAGCGGCATCTTAAAGCGCGAGGAATGGCTGGTAAAATGCACTATTAAACTTCTATGATAGGGCAATCAGAGACCCGATTAGATCATTTTATATTTTGGTTAATATAAGAATTCAGCGAAATTCTATTACATTTGTTCAATGTACGTCGCTCCTATTTCAGATAGCGTATTGGGCTAAGCCGCATCTCAAAGCGCATGGATTGACGAGTGAAATGCTCTATTAAACTTCTGGGGTAGGGCGAACAGAAACCCGAATAGATCATTTTATATTACGGTTAATATAAGAATTCAGCGAAATTCTATCACATTTGTTCAATTTACGTCGCTCCTATTTCAGATAGCGTATTGGGCTAAGCGGCATCTCAATGCGCATGAAATGGCGAGTAACATGCACTATTACACTTCTAGGATAAGGCAAACAGAGACCCGATTAGATCATTTTATATTACGGTTAATATAAGAATTCAGCGTAATTCTATCACATTTGTTCAACTTACGTCGCTCCTCTTTCAGATAGCGTACTGGGCTAGGCGGCATCTTAAAGCGCGTGGAATGGCGAGTAAAATGCACTATTAAACTTCTATGATAGGGCTATCAGAGACCCGATTAGATCATTTTATATTTTGGTTAATATAAGAATTCAGCGAAATTCTATCACATTTGTTCAATTTACGTCGCTCCTATTTCAGATAGCGTACTGGGCTAAGCGGCATCTCAAAGCGCATGAAATGGCGAGTAAAATGCACTATTAAACTTCTATGGTAGGGCAATCAGAGACCCGATTAGATCATTTTATATTTTGGTTAATATAAGAATTCAGCAAAATTCTATCACATTTGTTCAATTTACATCGCTCCTATTTCAGATAGCGTATTGGGGTAAGTTGCATCTCAAAGCGCAAGACATGGCGAGTAAAATGCACTACTAAACTTCTAGGGTAGGCAAACAGAGACCCGATTAGATCATTTTATATTGCGGTTAATATAAGAATTCAGCGTAACTCTGTCACATTTGTTCAACTTACGTAGCTCCTATTTCAGATAGCGTCCTGGGCTAGGCGGCAACTTAAAGCGCGTGGAATGGCGAGTAAAATGCACTATTAAACTTCTATGATAGGGCAATCAGAGACCCGATTAGATCATTTTATATTTTGGTTAATATAAGAATTCAGCGAAATTCTATCACATTTGTTCAATTTACGTCGCTCCTATGTCAGATAGCGTATTGGGCTAAGCGGCATCTCAAAGCGCATGAAATGGCGAGTGAAATGCACTATTAATCTTCAAGGGTAAGGCAATCAGAGACCCCATTAGATCATTTTATATTATGGTTAATTTAAGAATTCAGCGAGATTCTATCACATTTGTTCAATTTACGTCGCTCCTATTTCAGATAGCGTATTGGGCTAAGCGGCAGCTCAAAGCGCATGAAATAACGAGTAAAATGCACTATTAAACTTCTAGGGTAGGGCAAACAGAGACCCCATTAGATCATTTTATATTATGGTTAATTTAAGAATTCAGCGAAATTCTATCACATTTGTTCAATTTACGTCGCTCCTATTTCAGATAGCGTATTGGGCTAAGCGGCATCTCAAAGCGCATGAAATTGCGAGTAAAATGCACTATTAAACTTCTCGGGTACGGCAAACAGAGACCCGATTAGATCATTTTATATTATGGTTAATTTAAGAATTCAGCGAAATTCTATTACATTTGTTCAATTTACGTCGCTCCTATTTCAGATAGCGTATTGGGCTAAGCGGCATCTCAAAGCGCATGAAATGGCGAGTAAAATGCACTATTAAACTTCTATGATAGGGCAATCAGAGACCCGATTAGATCATTTTATATTTTGGTTAATATAAGAATTCAGCGAAATTCTATCACATTTGTTCAATTTACATCGCTCCTATTTCAGATAGCGTATTGGGGTAAGTTGCATCTCAAAGCGCAAGACATGGCGAGTAAAATGCACTATTAATCTTCAAGGGTAGGGCAAACAGAGACCCGATTAGATCATTTTATATAATGGTTAATTTAAGAATTCAGAAAAATTCTATCACATTTGTTCAATTTACGTCGTTCCTATTTCAGATAGCGTATTGGGCTATGCGGCATCTCAAAGCGCATGAAATGACGAGTAAAATGCACTGTTAAACTTCTAGGGTAGGGCAAACAGAGACCCGATTAGATCATTTTATATTACGGTTAATATAAGAATGCAGCGTAATTCTATCACATTTGTTCAACTCACGTCGCTCCTATTTCAGATAGCGTACTGGGCTAGGCGGCATCTCAAAGCGCATGAAATGGCGAGTCATATGCACTGTTAAACTTCTATGATAGGGAAATCAGAGACCCGATTAGATTATTTTATATTTTGGTTAATATAATAATTCAGCGAAATTCCAACACATTTGTTCCATTTACGTCGATCCTATTTCAGATAGCGTACTGGGCTAGGCGGCATCTTAAAGCGCGTGGAATGGCGAGTAAAATGCACTATTAAACTTCAAGGGTAGGGCAAACGGAGACCCGATTAGATCATTTTATATAATGGTTAATTTAAGAATTCAGCGAAATTCTATCACATTTGTTCAATTTACGTCGCTCCTATTTCAGATAGCTTATTGGGCTAAGCGGCATCGCAAAGCGCATGAAATGACGAGCGAAATGCACTATTAAACTTCTAGGGTAGGGCAAACAGAGACCCGATTAGATCATTTTACATTGAGGTTAATATAAGAATTCAGCGAAATTCTATCACATTTGTTCAAGTTACGTAGCTCCTATGTCAGATAGCGTACTGGGCTAGGCGGCAACTTAAAGCGCGTGGAATGGCGAGTAAAATGCACTATTAAACTTCTATGATAGGGCAATCAGAGACCCGATTAGATCATTTTATATTTTGGTTAATATAAGAATTCAGCGAAATTCTATCACATTTGTTCGATTAACGTCGCTCCTATGTCAGATAGCGTATTGGGCTAAGCGGCATCTCAAAGCGCATGAAATGGCGAGTAAAAGGCACTGTTAAACCTCTACGGTAGGGCAAACAGAGACCCGATTAGATCATTTCATATTATGGTTTATTTAAGAATTCAGAAAAATTCTATCACATTTGTCCAATTTACGTCGCTCCTATTTCAGATAGCTTATTGAGCTAAGCGGCATCTCAAAGCGCATGAAATGACGTGTGAAATGCACTAGTAATCTTCTAGGGTAGGGCGAACAGAGACCCGATTAAATCATTTTACATTAAGGTTAATATAAGAATTCAGCGAGATTCTCTCACATTTGTTCAATTTACGTCGCTGATATTTCAGATAGCGTATTGGGCTAAGCGGCATCGCAAAGCGCATGAAATGACGAGTGAAATGCACTATTAAACTTCTAGGGTAGGGCAAACAGAGACCCGATTAGATCATTTTATATTATGGTTAATTTAAGAATTCAGCAAAATTCTATCACATTTGTTCAATTTACGTCGCTCCTAATTCAGATAGCGTACTGGGCTAAGCGGCATCTCAAAGCGCAAGAAATGGCGAGTAAAATGCACGATTAAACTTCTAGGGTAGGGCAAACAGAGACCCGATTAGATCATTTTATATTACGGTTAATATAAGAATTCAGCGTAATTCTGTCACATTTGTTCAACTTACGTAGCTCCTATTTCAGATAGCGTACTGGGCTAGGCGGCAACTTAAAACGCGTGGAATGGCGAGTAAAATGCACTATTAAACTTCTATGATAGGGCAATCAGAGACCCGATTAGATCATTTTATATTTTGGTTAATATAAGAATTCAGCGAAATTCTATCACATTTGTTCAATTTACGTCGCTCCTATGTCAGATAGCGTATTGGGCTAAGCGGCATCTCAAAGCGCATGAAATGGCGAGTGAAATGCACTATTAATCTTCTAGGGTAGGATAATCAGAGACCCCATTAGATCATTTTATATTATGGTTAATTTAAGAATTCAGCGAAATTCTATCACGTTTGTTCAATTTACGTCGCTCCTATTTCAGATAGCGTATTGGGCTAAGCGGCATCTCAAAGCGCATGAAATGGCGAGTAAAATGCACTATTAAACTTCTAGGGTAAGGCAAACAGAGACCCGATTAGATCATTTTATATTACGGTTAATATAAGAATTCAGAGTAATTCTATCACATTTGTTCAATTTGCGTCGCCCCTATTTCAGATAGCGTATTGGGCTAAGCGGCATCTCAAAGCGCATGAAATGACGAGTAAAATGCACTGTTAAACTTCTAGGGTAGGGCAAACAGAGACCCGATTAGATCATTTTATATTACGGTTAATATAAGAATGCAGCGTAATTCTATCACATTTGTTCAATTTACGTCGCTGATATTTCAGATAATAGGAGTGACGTAAAATGCACTATTAAACTTCTATGATAGGGCAATCAGAGACCCGATTAGATCATTTTATATTTTGGTTAATATAAGAATTCAGCGAAATTCTATCACATTGGTCAACATACGTCGCTCCTATTTCAGATAGCGTACTGGACTAGGCGGCATCTCAAAGCGCGTGGAAGGGAGAGTAAAATGCACTACTAAACTTCTATGATAGGGCAATCAGAGACCCGATTAGATAATTTTATATTTTGGTTAATATAAGAATTCAGCGAAATTCTCTCACATTTGTTCAATTTACGTCGCTGATATTTCAGATAGCGTATTGGACTAAGCGGCATCTCAAAGCGCAAGAAATGTTGAGTAAAATGCACTATTAAACTTCTAGGGTAGTGCAAACAGAGACCCGATAAGATCATTTTATATTATGGTTAATTTAAGAATTCAGCGAAATTCTCTCAGATTTGTTCAATTTACGTCGCTGATATTTCAGATAGCGTATTGGGCTAAGCGGCACCTCAAAGCGCGAGAAATGGCGAGTAAAATGCACTATTAAACTTCTAGGGTAGGGCAAACAGAGACCCGATTAGATCATTTTACGTTATGGTTAATAAAAGAATTCAGCGAAATTCTATCACATTTGATCAATTTACATCGCTCCTATTTCAGATAGCGTACTGTGCTAAGCGGCATCTCAAAGCGCATGAAATAACGAGTAAAATGCACTATTAAACTTCTAGGGTAGGGCAAACAGAGACCCCATTAGATCATTTTATATTATGGTTAATTTAAGAATTCAGCGAAATTCTATCACATTTGTTCAATTTACGTCGCTCCTATTTCAGATAGCGTATTGGCCTAAGCGGCATCTCAAAGCGCATGAAATGGCGAGTAAAATGCACTGTTAAACTTCTAGGGTAGGGCAAACAGAGACCCGATTAGATCATTTTATATTATGGTTAATTTAAGAATTCAGCGAAATTCTATCACATTTGTTCAATTTACGTCGCTCCTATTGCAGATAGCGTATTGGGCTAAGCGGCATCTTAAAGCGCGTGGAATGGCGAGTAAAATTCACTATTAAACTTCTATGATAGGGCAATCAGAGACCCGATTAGATCATTTTATATTTTGGTTAATATAAGAATTCAGCGAAATTCTATCACATTTGTTCAATTTACGTCGCTCCTATGTCAGATAGCGTATCGGGCTAAGCGGCATCTCAAAGCGCATGAAATGGCGAGTAAAATGCACTGTTAAACTTCTAGGGTACGGCAAACAGAGACCCGATTAGATCATTTTATATTATGGTTAATTTAAGAATTCAGCGAAATTCTATCACATTTGTTCAATTTACGTCGCTCCTATTTCAGATATCGTATTGGGCTAAGCGGCATCTCAAAGCGCATGAAATGGCGAGTAAAATGCACTATTAAACTTCTAGGGTAAGGCAAACAGAGACCCGATTAGATCATTTTATATTATGGTTAATTTAAGAATTCAGCGAAATTCTATCACATTTGTTCAATTTACGTCGCTCCTATTGCAGATAGCGTATTGGGCTAAGCGGCATCTTAAAGCGCGTGGAATGGCGAGTAAAATGCACTATTAGACTTCTATGATAGGGCTATCAGAGACCCGATTAGATCATTTTATATTTTGGTTAATATAAGAATTCAGCGAAATTCTATCACATTTGTTCAATTTACATCGCTCCTATTTCAGATAGCGTATTGGGGTAAGTTGCATCTCGAAGCGCAAGACATGGCGAGTAAAATGCACTACTAAACTTCTAGGGTAGGCAAACAGAGACCCGATTAGATCATTTTATATTGCGGTTAATATAAGAATTCAGCGTAACTCTGTCACATTTGTTCAACTTACGTAGCTCCTATTTCAGATAGCGTCCTGGGCTAGGCGGCAACTTAAAGCGCGTGGAATGGCGAGTAAAATGCACTATTAAACTTCTATGATAGGGCAATCAGAGACCCGATTAGATCATTTTATATTTTGGTTAATATAAGAATTCCGCGAAATTCTATCACATTTGTTCAATTTACGTCGCTCCTATGTCAGATAGCGTATTGGGCTAAGCGGCATCTCAAAGCGCATGAAATGGCGAGTAAAAGGCACTGTTAAACCTCTACGGTAGGGCAAACAGAGACCCGATTAGATCATTTCATATTATGGTTTATTTAAGAATTCCGAAAAATTCTATCACATTTGTCCAATTTACGTCGCTCCTATTTCAGATAGCTTATTGAGCTAAGCGGCATCTCAAAGCGCATGAAATGACGTGTGAAATGCACTAGTAATCTTCTAGGGTAGGGCGAACAGAGACCCGATTAGATCATTTTACATTAAGGTTAATATAAGAATTCAGCGAGATTCTCTCACATTTGTTCAATTTACATCGCTGATATTTCAGATAGCGTATTGGGCTAAGCGGCATCTCAAAGCGCAAGAAATGGCGAGTAAAATGTACTATTAAACTTCTAGGGTAGGGCAAACAGAGACCCGATTAGATCATTTTATATTATGGTTAATTTATGAATTCAGCGAAATTCTATCACATTTGTTCAATTTACGTCGCTCATGTTGCAGATAGCGTATTGGGCTAAGCGGCATCTCAAAGCGCATGAAATGGCGAGTAAAATGCACTATTAAACTTCTAGGGTAAGGCAAACCGAGACCCGATTAGATCATTTAATATTACGGTTAATATAAGAATTCAGCGTAATTATATCACATTTGTTCAACTTACGTCGCTGCTATTTCAGATAGTGTACTGGGCTAGGCGGCATCTTAAAGCGCGTGGAAGGGCGAGTAAAATGCACTACTAAACTTCTATGGTAGGGCAATCAGAGTCCCGTTTAGATCATTTTATGTTTTGTTTAATATAAGATTTCATGGAAATTCTATCACATTTGTTCAATTTACGTCGCTCCTATTTCAGATAGCGTATTGGGCTAAGCGGCATCTCAAAGCGCATGAAATGACGAGAGAAATGCACTATTAAAGTTCTTGGGTAGGGCAAACAGAGACCCGATTATATCATTATATATTATGGTTAATTTAAGAATTCAGCAAAACTCTATCACATTTGTTCAACTTACGTAGCTCCTATTTCAGATAGCGTACTGGCCTAGGCGGCAACTTAAAGCGCGTGGAATGGCGAGTAAAATGCACTATTAAACTTCTATGATAGGGCAATCAGAGACCTGATTAGATCATTTTATATTTTGGTTAATATAATAATTCAGCGAATTTCTCTCACATTTGTTCAATTTACGTCGCTGATATTTCAGATAGCGTATTGGACTAAGCGGCATCTCAAAGCGCAAGAAATGTCGAGTAAAATGCACTATTAAACTTCTATGATAGGGCAATCAGAGACCCGATTAGATCATTTTATATTTTGGTTAATATAAGAATTCAGCGAAATTCTATCACATTTGTTCAACATACGTCGCTCCTATTTCAGATAGCGTACTGGGCTAGGCGGCATCTTAAAGCGCGTGGAATGGCGAGTAAAATGCACTATTAAACTTCTATGATAGGGCAATCAGAGACCCGATTAGATCATTTTATATTTTGGTTAATATAAGAATTCAGCGAAATTCTATCACATTTGTTCAATTTACGTCGCTCCTATGTCAGATAGCGTATCGGGCTAAGCGGCATCTCAAAGCGCATGAAATGGCGAGTAAAATGCACTGTTAAACTTCTAGGGTACGGCAAACAGAGACCCGATTAAATCATTTTATATTATGGTTAATTTAAGAATTCAGCGAAATTCTATCACATTTGTTCAATTTACGTCGCTCCTATTTCAGATATCGTATTGGGCTAAGCGGCATCTCAAAGCGCATGAAATGGCTAGTAAAATGCACTATTAAACTTCTAGGGTAAGGCAAACAGAGACCCGATTAGATCATTTTATATTATGGTTAATTTAAGAATTCAGCGAAATTCTATCACATTTGTTCAATTTACGTCGCTCCTATTGCAGATAGCGTATTGGGCTAAGCGGCATCTTAAAGCGCGTGGAATGGCGAGTAAAATGCACTATTAGACTTCTATGATAGGGCTATCAGAGACCCGATTAGATCATTTTATATTTTGGTTAATATAAGAATTCAGCGAAAATCTATCACATTTGTTCAATTTACGTCGCTCCTATTTCAGATAGCGTACTGGGCTAAGCGGCATCTCAAAGCGCATGAAATGGCGAGTAAAATGCACTATTAAACTTCTATGATAGGGCAATCAGAGACCCGATTAGATCATTTTATATTTTGGTTAATATAAGAATTCAGCGAAATTCTATCACATTTGTTCAATTTACATCGCTCCTATTTCAGATAGCGTATTGGGGTAAGTTGCATCTCGAAGCGCAAGACATGGCGAGTAAAATGCACTACTAAACTTCTAGGGTAGGCAAACAGAGACCCGATTAGATCATTTTATATTGCGGTTAATATAAGAATTCAGCGTAACTCTGTCACATTTGTTCAACTTACGTAGCTCCTATTTCAGATAGCGTCCTGGGCTAGGCGGCAACTTAAAGCGCGTGGAATGGCGAGTAAAATGCACTATTAAACTTCTATGATAGGGCAATCAGAGACCCGATTAGATCATTTTATATTTTGGTTAATATAAGAATTCAGCGAAATTCTATCACATTTGTTCAATTTACGTCGCTCCTATGTCAGATAGCGTATTGGGCTAAGCGGCATCTCAAAGCGCATGAAATGGCGAGTAAAAGGCACTGTTAAACCTCTACGGTAGGGCAAACAGAGACCCGATTAGATCATTTCATATTATGGTTTATTTAAGAATTCCGAAAAATTCTATCACATTTGTCCAATTTACGTCGCTCCTATTTCAGATAGCTTATTGAGCTAAGCGGCATCTCAAAGCGCATGAAATGATGTGTGAAATGCACTAGTAATCTTCTAGGGTAGGGCGAACAGAGACCCGATTAGATCATTTTACATTAAGGTTAATATAAGAATTCAGCGAGATTCTCTCACATTTGTTCAATTTACATCGCTGATATTTCAGATAGCGTATTGGGCTAAGCGGCATCTCAAAGCGCAAGAAATGGCGAGTAAAATGTACTATTAAACTTCTAGGGTAGGGCAAACAGAGACCCGATTAGATCATTTTATATTATGGTTAATTTATGAATTCAGCGAAATTCTATCACATTTGTTCAATTTACGTCGCTCATGTTGCAGATAGCGTATTGGGCTAAGCGGCATCTCAAAGCGCATGAAATGGCGAGTAAAATGCACTATTAAACTTCTAGGGTAAGGCAAACCGAGACCCGATTAG
The DNA here is from genome assembly GCA_916610135.2 of Macropis europaea. Lineage (NCBI taxonomy): Eukaryota > Metazoa > Arthropoda > Insecta > Hymenoptera > Melittidae > Macropis > Macropis europaea. Next base: position 63,678 of record CAKAJE020001736.1, on the reverse strand, counting down.
ATCATTTAATATTACGGTTAATATAAGAATTCAGCGTAATTATATCACATTTGTTCAACTTACGTCGCTGCTATTTCAGATAGTGTACTGGGCAAGGCGGCATCTTAAAGCGCGTGGAAAGGCGAGTAAAATGCACTACTAAACTTCTATGATAGGGCAATCAGAGTCCCGTTTAGATCATTTTATGTTTTGTTTAATATAAGATTTCATGGAAATTCTATCACATTTGTTCAATTTACGTCGCTCCTATTTCAGATAGCGTATTGGGCTAAGCGGCATCTCAAAGCGCATGAAATGGCTAGTAAAATGCACTATTAAACTTCTAGGGTAAGGCAAACAGAGACCCGATTAGATCATTTTATATTATGGTTAATTTAAGAATTCAGCGAAATTCTATCACATTTGTTCAATTTACGTCGCTCCTATTGCAGATAGCGTATTGGGCTAAGCGGCATCTTAAAGCGCGTGGAATGGCGAGTAAAATGCACTATTAGACTTCTATGATAGGGCTATCAGAGACCCGATTAGATCATTTTATATTTTGGTTAATATAAGAATTCAGCGAAAATCTATCACATTTGTTCAATTTACGTCGCTCCTATTTCAGATAGCGTACTGGGCTAAGCGGCATCTCAAAGCGCATGAAATGGCGAGTAAAATGCACTATTAAACTTCTATGATAGGGCAATCAGAGACCCGATTAGATCATTTTATATTTTGGTTAATATAAGAATTCAGCGAAATTCTATCACATTTGTTCAATTTACATCGCTCCTATTTCAGATAGCGTATTGGGGTAAGTTGCATCTCGAAGCGCAAGACATGGCGAGTAAAATGCACTACTAAACTTCTAGGGTAGGCAAACAGAGACCCGATTAGATCATTTTATATTGCGGTTAATATAAGAATTCAGCGTAACTCTGTCACATTTGTTCAACTTACGTAGCTCCTATTTCAGATAGCGTCCTGGGCTAGGCGGCAACTTAAAGCGCGTGGAATGGCGAGTAAAATGCACTATTAAACTTCTATGATAGGGCAATCAGAGACCCGATTAGATCATTTTATATTTTGGTTAATATAAGAATTCAGCGAAATTCTATCACATTTGTTCAATTTACGTCGCTCCTATGTCAGATAGCGTATTGGGCTAAGCGGCATCTCAAAGCGCATGAAATGGCGAGTATAAAGGCACTGTTAACCTCTACGGTAGGGCAAACAGAGACCCGAATCGAAGCACATGAAAAAAAAGAAATAATCCCGATTAGATCATTTCATATTATGGTTTATTTAAGAATTCCGAAAAATTCTATCACATTTGTCCAATTTACGTCGCTCCTATTTCAGATAGCTTATTGAGCTAAGCGGCATCTCAAAGCGCATGAAATGATGTGTGAAATGCACTAGTAATCTTCTAGGGTAGGGCGAACAGAGACCCGATTAGATCATTTTACATTAAGGTTAATATAAGAATTCAGCGAGATTCTCTCACATTTGTTCAATTTACATCGCTGATATTTCAGATAGCGTATTGGGCTAAGCGGCATCTCAAAGCGCAAGAAATGGCGAGTAAAATGTACTATTAAACTTCTAGGGTAGGGCAAACAGAGACCCGATTAGATCATTTTATATTATGGTTAATTTATGAATTCAGCGAAATTCTATCACATTTGTTCAATTTACGTCGCTCATGTTGCAGATAGCGTATTGGGCTAAGCGGCATCTCAAAGCGCATGAAATGGCGAGTAAAATGCACTATTAAACTTCTAGGGTAAGGCAAACCGAGACCCGATTAGATCATTTAATATTACGGTTAATATAAGAATTCAGCGTAATTATATCACATTTGTTCAACTTACGTCGCTGCTATTTCAGATAGTGTACTGGGCAAGGCGGCATCTTAAAGCGCGTGGAAAGGCGAGTAAAATGCACTACTAAACTTCTATGATAGGGCAATCAGAGTCCCGTTTAGATCATTTTATGTTTTGTTTAATATAAGATTTCATGGAAATTCTATCACATTTGTTCAATTTACGTCGCTCCTATTTCAGATAGCGTATTGGGCTAAGCGGCATCTCAAAGCGCATGAAATGACGAGAGAAATGCACTATTAAAGTTCTTGGGTAGGGCAAACAGAGACCCGATTATATCATTATATATTATGGTTAATTTAAGAATTCAGCGTAACTCTGTCACATTTGTTCAACTTACGTAGCTCCTATTTCAGATAGCGTCCTGGGCTAGGCGGCAACTTAAAGCGCGTGGAATGGCGAGTAAAATGCACTATTAAACTTCTATGATAGGGCAATCAGAGACCCGATTAGATCATTTTATATTTTGGTTAATATAAGAATTCAGCGAAATTCTATCACATTTGTTCAATTTACGTCGCTCCTATGTCAGATAGCGTATTGGGCTAAGCGGCATCTCAAAGCGCATGAAATGGCGAGTAAAAGGCACTGTTAAACCTCTACGGTAGGGCAAACAGAGACCCGATTAGATCATTTCATATTATGGTTTATTTAAGAATTCCGAAAAATTCTATCACATTTGTCCAATTTACGTCGCTCCTATTTCAGATAGCTTATTGAGCTAAGCGGCATCTCAAAGCGCATGAAATGATGTGTGAAATGCACTAGTAATCTTCTAGGGTAGGGCGAACAGAGACCCGATTAGATCATTTTACATTAAGGTTAATATAAGAATTCAGCGAGATTCTCTCACATTTGTTCAATTTACATCGCTGATATTTCAGATAGCGTATTGGGCTAAGCGGCATCTCAAAGCGCAAGAAATGGCGAGTAAAATGTACTATTAAACTTCTAGGGTAGGGCAAACAGAGACCCGATTAGATCATTTTATATTATGGTTAATTTATGAATTCAGCGAAATTCTATCACATTTGTTCAATTTACGTCGCTCATGTTGCAGATAGCGTATTGGGCTAAGCGGCATCTCAAAGCGCATGAAATGGCGAGTAAAATGCACTATTAAACTTCTAGGGTAAGGCAAACCGAGACCCGATTAGATCATTTAATATTACGGTTAATATAAGAATTCAGCGTAATTATATCACATTTGTTCAACTTACGTCGCTGCTATTTCAGATAGTGTACTGGGCAAGGCGGCATCTTAAAGCGCGTGGAAAGGCGAGTAAAATGCACTACTAAACTTCTATGATAGGGCAATCAGAGTCCCGTTTAGATCATTTTATGTTTTGTTTAATATAAGATTTCATGGAAATTCTATCACATTTGTTCAATTTACGTCGCTCCTATTTCAGATAGCGTATTGGGCTAAGCGGCATCTCAAAGCGCATGAAATGACGAGAGAAATGCACTATTAAAGTTCTTGGGTAGGGCAAACAGAGACCCGATTATATCATTATATATTATGGTTAATTTAAGAATTCAGCAAAACTCTATCACATTTGTTCAACTTACGTAGCTCCTATTTCAGATAGCGTACTGGGCTAGGCGGCAACTTAAAGCGCGTGGAATGGCGAGTAAAATGCACTATTAAACTTCTATGATAGGGCAATCAGAGACCTGATTAGATCATTTTATATTTTGGTTAATATAATAATTCAGCGAATTTCTCTCACATTTGTTCAATTTACGTCGCTGATATTTCAGATAGCGTATTGGACTAAGCGGCATCTCAAAGCGCAAGAAATGTCGAGTAAAATGCACTATTAAACTTCTATGATAGGGCAATCAGAGACCCGATTAGATCATTTTATATTTTGGTTAATATAAGAATTCAGCGAAATTCTATCACATTTGTTCAACATACGTCGCTCCTATTTCAGATAGCGTACTGGGCTAGGCGGCATCTTAAAGCGCGTGGAATGGCGAGTAAAATGCACTATTAAACTTCTATGATAGGGCAATCAGAGACCCGATTAGATCATTTTATATTTTGGTTAATATAAGAATTCAGCGAAATTCTATCACATTTGTTCAATTTGCGTCGCTCCTATTTAAGATAGCTTATTGGGCTAAGCGGCATCGCAAAGCGCATGAAATGACGAGTGAAATGCACTATTAAACTTCTAGGGTAGGGCAAACAGAGACCCGATTAGATCATTTTATATTATGGTTAATTTAAGAATTCAGCAAAATTCTATCACATTTGTTCAATTTACGTCGCTCCTAATTCAGATAGCGTACTGGGCTAAGCGGCATCTCAAAGCGCAAGAAATGGCGAGTAAAATGCACTATTAAACTTCTAGGGTAGGGCAAACAGAGAACCCGATTAGATCATTTTATATTACGGTTAATATAAGAATTCAGCGTAATTCTGTCACATTTGTTCAACTTACGTAGCTCCTATTTCAGATAGCGTACTGGGCTAGGCGGCAACTTAAAACGCGTGGAATGGCGAGTAAAATGCACTATTAAACTTCTATGATAGGGCAATCAGAGACCCGATTAGATCATTTTATATTATGTTTAATTTAAGAATTCAGCGAAATTCTATCACATTTGTTCAATTTACGTCGCTCCTATTTCAGATAGCGTATTGGGCTAAGCGGCTTCTCAAAGCGCATGAAATGGCGAGTAAAATGCACTATTAAACTTCTAGGGTAAGGCAAACAGAGACCCGATTAGATCATTTTATATTACGGTTAATATAAGAATTCAGAGTAATTCTATCACATTTGTTCAATTTGCGTCGCCCCTATTTCAGATAGCGTATTGGGCTAAGCGGCATCTCAAAGCGCATGAAATGGCGAGTCAAATGCACTGTTAAACTTCTATGATAGGGAAATCAGAGACCCGATTAGATTATTTTATATTTTGGTTAATATAATAATTCAGCGAAATTCTCTCACATTTGTTCAATTTACGTCGCTGATATTTCAGATAGCGTATTGGACTAAGCGGCATCTCAAAGCGCAAGAAATGTCGAGTAAAATGCACTATTAAACTTCTATGATAGGGCAATCAGAGACCCGATTAGATCATTTTATATTTTGGTTAATATAAGAATTCAGCGAAATTCTATCACATTGGTCAACATACGTCGCTCCTATTTCAGATAGCGTACTGGGCTAGGCGGCATCTCAAAGCGCATGAAATGACGAGTAAAATGCACTGTTAAACTTCTAGGGTAGGGCAAACAGAGACCCGATTAGATCATTTTATATTACGGTTAATATAAGAATTCAGCGTAATTCTATCACATTTGTTCAACTTACGTCGCTCCTATTTCAGATAGCGTACTGGACTAGGCGGTCTCTCAAAGCGCGTGGAAGGCAGAGTAAAATGCACTACTAAACTTCTATGATAGGGCAATCAGAGACCCGATTAGATCATTTTATATTTTGGTTAATATAAGAATTCAGCGAAATTCTATCACATTTGTTCAATTTGCGTAGCTCCTATTTCAGATAGCGTATTGGGCTAAGCGGCATCTCAAAGCGCATGAAATGGCGAGTAAAATGCAATATTAAACTTCTAGGGAAAGGCAAACAGAGACCCGATTAGATCATTTTATATTACGGTTAATATAAGAATTCAGAGTAATTCTATCACATTTGTTCAATTTACGTCGCCCCTATTTCAGATAGCGTATTGGGCTAAGCGGCATCTCAAAGCGCATGAAATGGCGAGTCAAATGCACTACTAAACTTCTATGATAGGGAAATCAGAGATCCGATTAGATTATTTTATATTTTGGTTAATATAATAATTCAGCGAAATTCTCTCACATTTGTTCAGTTTACGTCGCTGATATTTCGGATAGCGTATTGGACTAAGAGGCATCTCAAAGCGCAAGAAATGTCGAGTAAAATGCACTATTAAACTTCTATGATAGGGCAATCCGAGACCCGATTAGATCATTTTATATTTTGGTTAATATAAGACTTCAGCGAAATTCTATCACATTTGTTCAACATACGTCGCTCCTATTTCAGATAGCGTACTGGGCTAGGCGGCATCTTAAAGCGCGTGGAATGGCGAGTAAAATGCACTATTAAACTTCTATGATAGGGCAATCAGAGACCCGATTAGATCATTTTATATTTTGGTTAATATAAGAATTCAGCGAAATTCTATCACATTTGTTCAATTTGCGTAGCTCCTATTTCAGATAGCTTATTGGGCTAAGCGGCATCGCAAAGCGCATGAAATGACGAGTGAAATGCACTATCAAACTTCTAGGGTAGGGCAAACAGAGACCCGATTAGATCATTTTATATTATGGTTAATTTAAGAATTCAGCAAAATTCTATCACATTTGTTCAATTTGCGTCGCCCCTATTTCAGATAGCGTATTGGGCTAAGCGGCATCTCAAAGCGCATGAAATGGCGAGTCAAATGCACTGTTAAACTTCTATGATAGGGAAATCAGAGACCCGATTAGATTATTTTATATTTTGGTTAATATAATAATTCAGCGAAATTCTAACACATTTGTTCCATTTACGTCGCTCCTATTTCAGATAGCGTACTGGGCTAGGCGGCAGCTTAAAGCGCGTGGAATGGCGAGTAAAATGCACTATTAAACTTCAAGGGTAGGGCAAACAGAGACCCGATTAGATCATTTTATATAATGGTTAATTTAAGAATTCAGAAAAATTCTATCACATTTGTTCAATTTACGTCGTTCCTATTGCAGATAGCGTATTGGGCTATGCGGCATCTCAAAGCGCATGAAATGACGAGTAAAATGCACTGTTAAACTTCTAGGGTAGGGCAAACAGAGACCCGATTAGAACATTTTATATTACGGTTAATATAAGAATTCAGCGTAATTCTATCACATTTGTTCAACTTACGTCGCGCCTATTTCAGATAGCGTACTGGGCTAGGCGGTATCTCAAAGCGCGTGGAAGGGCGAGTAAAATACACTACTAAACTTCTATGATAGGGCAATCAGAGACCCGATTAGATCATTTTATATTTTGGTTAATGTAAGAATTCAGCGAAATTCTCTCACATTTGTTGAATTTACGTCGCTGATATTTCAGATAGCGTATTGGACTAAGCGGCATCTCAAAGCACAAGAAATGTCGAGTCAAATGCACTATTAAACTTCTAGGGTAGTGCAAACAGAGACCCGATAAGATCATTTTATATTATGGTTAATTTAAGAATTCAGCGAAATTCTCTCAGATTTGTTCAATTTACGTCGCTGATATTTCAGATAGCGTATTGGGCTAAGCGGCATCTCAAAGCGCGAGAAATGGCGAGTAAAATGCACTATTAAACTTCTAGGGTAGGGCAAACAGAGACCCGATTAGATCATTTTATATTTTGGTTAATATAAGAATTCAGCGAAATTCTATCACATTTGTTCAATTTATGTCGCTCCTATTTCAGATAGCGTATTGGGCTAAGCGGCATCTCAAAGCGCATGAAATGACGAATAAAATGCACAATTAAGCTTCTACGCTAGGGCGAACAGAGACCCGATTAGATCATTTTACGTTATGGTTAATAAAAGAATTCAGCGAAATTCTATCACATTTGATCAATTTACATCGCTCCTATTTCAGATAGCGTATTGTGCTAAGCGGCATCTCAAAGCGCATGAAATAACGAGTTAAATGCACTATTAAACTTCTGGGTAGGGCAAACAGAGACCCCATTAGATCATTTTATATTATGGTTAATTTAAGAATTCAGCGAAATTCTATCACATTTGTTCAATTTACGTCGCTCCTATTTCAGATAGCGTATTGGGCTAAGCGGCATCTCAAAGCGCATGAAATGGCGAGTAAAATGCACTGTTAAACTTCTAGGGTACGGCAAACAGAGACCCGATTAGATCATTTTATATTATGGTTAATTTAAGAATTCAGCGAAATTCTATCACATTTGTTCAATTTACGTCGCTCCTATTGCAGATAGCGTATTGGGCTAAGCGGCATCTTAAAGCGCGTGGAATGGCTGGTAAAATGCACTATTAAACTTCTATGATAGGGCAATCAGAGACCCGATTAGATCATTTTATATTTTGGTTAATATAAGAATTCAGCGAAATTCTATTACATTTGTTCAATTTACGTCGCTCCTATTTCAGATAGCGTATTGGGCTAAGCCGCATCTCAAAGCGCATGGATTGATGAGTGAAATGCTCTATTAAACTTCTGGGGTAGGGCGAACAGAAACCCGAATAGATCATTTTATATTACTGTTAATATAAGAATTCAGCGAAATTCTATCACATTTGTTCAATTTACGTCGCTCCTATTTCAGATAGCGTATTGGGCTAAGCGGCATCTCAATGCGCATGAAATGGCGAGTAACATGCACTATTACACTTCTAGGATAAGGCAAACAGAGTCCCGATTAGATCATTTTATATTACGGTTAATATAAGAATTCAGCGTAATTCTATCACATTTGTTCAACTTACGTCGCGCCTATTTCAGATAGCGTACTGGGCTAGGCGGTATCTCAAAGCGCGTGGAAGGGCGAGTAAAATGCACTACTAAACTTCTATGATAGGGCAATCAGAGACCCGATTAGATCATTTTATATTTTGGTTAATATAAGAATTCAGCGAAATTCTCTCACATTTGTTCAATTTACGTCGCCCCTATTTCAGATAGCTTATTGAGCTAAGCGGCATCTCAAAGCGCATGAAATGACGTGTGAAATGCACTAGTAATCTTCTAGGGTAGGGCGAACAGAGACCCGATTAGATCATTTTACATTAAGGTTAATATAAGAATTCAGCGAGATTCTCTCACATTTGTTCAATTTACGTCGCTGATATTTCAGATAGCGTATTGGGCTAAGCGGCATCTCAAAGCGCAAGAAATGGCGAGTAAAATGTACTATTAAACTTCTAGGGTAGGGCAAACAGAGACCCGATTAGATCATTTTATATTACGGTTAATATAAGAATGCAGCGTAATTCTATCACATTTGCTCAACTTTCGTCGCTCCTATTTCAGATAGCGTACAGGGCTAGGCGGCATCTTAAAGCGCGTGGAAAGGCGAGTAAAATGCACTATTAAACTTCTAGGGTAGGGCAAACAGAGACCCGATTAGATCATTTTATATTACGGTTAATATAAGAATGCAGCGTAATTCTATAACATTTGCTCAACTTTCGTCGCTCCTATTTCAGATAGCGTACAGGGCTAGGCGGCATCTTAAAGCGCGTGGAAAGGCGAGTAAAATGCACTATTAAACTTCTAGGGTAGGGCAAACAGAGACCCGATTAGATCATTTTATATTATGGTTAATTTAAGAATTCAGCAAAATTCTATCACATTTGTTCAATTTACGTCGTTCCTATTTCAGCTAGCGTACTGGGCTTGGCGGCATCTTAAAACGCGAGGAATGGCGGGTAACATGCACTGTTAAACTTCTATGATAGGGCAATCAGAGACCCGATTAGATCATTTTATATTTTGGTTAATATAAGAATTCACCGAAATTCTATCACATTTGTTCAATTTACGTCGCTCCTATTTCAGACAGCGTATTGGGCTAAGCGGAATCTCAAAGCGCATGGAATGTCGAATAAAATGCACTATTATACTTCTAGGCTAGGGCGAACAGAGAGCTGATTAAATCATTTTACATTATGGTTAATAAAAGATTTCAGCGAAATTCTATCACATTTGTACAATTTACGTCGCTCCTATTTCAGATAGCGTATTGAGCTAACCGGCATCTCAAAGCGCATGAAATGGCGAGTAAAATGCACTATTGAACTTCTATGATAGGGCAATCAGAGACCTGATTAGATCATTTTATATTTTTGTTAATATAAGAATTCAGCGAAATTGTATCACTTTTGTTTAATTTACGTCGCTCCTATTTCAGATAGCGTAATGGGCTAAGCGGCATCTCAAAGCGCATGAAATGACGAGTGAAATGCACTATTAGACTTCTATGGTAGAGCGAACAGAGACCCGATTAGATCATTTTACATTAAGGTTAATATAAGAATTCAGGGAAATTCTATCACATTTGTTCCATTTACGTCGCTCCTATTTCAGATAGCGTATTGGGCTAAGCGGCATCTTAAAGCGCGTGGAATGGCGAGTAAAATGCACTATTACACTTCTAGGGTAGGGCAAACAGAGGCCCGATTAGATCATTTTATATTATGGTTAATTTAAGAATTCTCCGAAATTCTATCACATTTGTTCAATTTACGTCGCTCCTATTTCAGATAGCGTATTGGGCTAAGCGGCATCTCAAAGCCCATGAAATGGCGATTAAAATGCACTATTAAACTTCTAGGGTAAGGCAAACAGATACCCGATTAGATCATTTTATATTACGGTTAATATAAGAATTCAGCGTAATTCTATCACATTTGTTCAACTTCCGTCGCTCCTATTTCAGATAGCGTACAGGGCTAGGCGGCATCTTAAAGCGCGTGGAAGGGCGAGTAAAATGGACTACTAAACTTCTGGGGTAGGGCAAACAGAGACCCGATTAGATCATTTTATATTATGGTTAATTTAAGAATTCAGAAAAATTCTATCACATTTGTTCAATTTACGTCGTTCCTATTTCAGATAGCGTATTGGGCTATGCGGCATCTCAAAGCGCATGAAATGACGAGTAAAATGCACTATTAAACTTCTAGGGTAGGGCAAACAGAGACCCGACTAGATCATTTCATATTACGGTTAATATAAGAATTCAGCGTAATTCTATCACATTTGTTCACTTTACGTCGCTCCTATTTCAGATAGCATATTGGGCTAAGCGGCACCTCAAAGCGCATGAAATGGCGAGTGAAATGCAATATTAAACTTCTAGGGTAGGGCAAAGAGAGACCCGATTAGATCATTTTATATTATGGTCAATTTAAGAATTCAGCATAATTCTTTCTCATTTCTTCAATTTACGTCGCTCCTATTTCAGATAGCTTATTGGGCTTAGCGGCATCTCAAAGCGCATGAAGTGACGAGTGAAATGCACTATTAAACTTCTAGGGTAGGGCAAACAGAGACCCGATTAGCTCATTTTATATTATGAGTAATTTAAGAAGTCAGCAAAATTCTATCACATTTGTTCAATTTACGTCGTTCCTATTTCAGATAGCGTACTGGGCTAGGCGGCATCTTGAAGCGCGTGGAAAGGCGAGTAAAATGCACTGTTAAACTTCTATGATAGGGCAATCAGAGACCCGATTAGATCATTTTATATTTTGGTTAATATAAGAATTCAGCGAAATTCTAACACATTTGTTCCATTTACGTCGCTCCTATTTCAGATAGCGTACTGGGCTAGGCGGCATCTTAAAGCGCGTGGAATGGCGAGTAAAATGCACTATTAAACTTCAAGGGTAGGGCAAACAGAGACCCGATTAGATCATTTTATATAATGGTTAATTTAAGAATTCAGAAAAATTCTATCACATTTGTTCCATTTACGTCGCTCCTATTTCAGATAGCGTACTGGGCTAGGCGGCATCTCAAAGCGCATGAAATGACGAGTAAAATGCACTGTTAATCTTCTAGGGTACGGGAAACAGAGACCCGATTAGATCATTTTATATTACGGTTAATATAAGAATTCAGCGTAATTCTATCACATTTGTTCAACTTACGTCGCGCCTATTTCAGATAGCGTACTGGGCTAGGCGGTATCTCAAAGCGCGTGGAAGGGCGAGTAAAATGCACTACTAAACTTCTATGATAGGGCAATCAGAGACCCGATTAGATCATTTTATATTTTGGTTAATATAAGAATTCAGCGAGATTCTCTCACATTTGTTCAATTTACGTCGCTGATATTTCAGATAGCGTATTGGGCTAAGCGGCATCTCAAAGCGCAAGAAATGGCGAGTAAAATGTACTATTAAACTTCTAGGGTAGGGCAAACAGAGACCCGATTAGATCATTTTATATTATGGTTAATTTAAGAATTCAGCGAAATTCTATCACATTTGTTCAATTTACGTCGCTCATGTTGCAGATAGCGTATTGGGCTAAGCGGCATCTCAAAGCGCATGAAATGGCGAGTAAAATGCACTATTAAGCTTCTAGGGTAAGGCAAACCGAGACCCGATTAGATCATTTAATATTACGGTTAATATAAGAATTCAGCGTAATTATATCACATTTGTTCAACATACGTCGCTCCTATTTCAGATAGCGTACTGGGCTAGGCGGCAACTTAAAGCGCGTGGAATGGCGAGTAAAATGCACTATTAAACTTCTATGACAGGGCAATCAGAGACCCGATTAGATCATTTTATATTTTGGTTAATATAAGAATTCAGCGAAATTCTATCACATTTGTTCAACATACGTCGCTCCTATTTCAGATAGCGTACTGGGCTAGGCGGCATCTTAAAGCGCGTGGAATGGCGAGTAAAATGCACTATTAAACTTCTAGGGTAGGGCAAACAGAGTCCCGATTAGATCATTTTATATTACGGTTAATATAAGAATTCAGCGTAATTCTATCACATTTGTTCAATTTACGTCGCTCCTATTTCAGATAGCTTATTGGGCTAAGCGTCATCGCAGAGCGCATGAAATGACGAGTGAAATGCACTATTAAACTTCTAGGGTAGGGCAAACAGAGACCCGATTAGATCATTTTATATTATGGTTAATTTAAGAATTCAGCAAAATTCTACCACATTTGTTCAATTTAAGTCGCTCCTATTTCAGATAGCGTACTGGGCTAAGCGGCATCTCAAAGCGCAAGAAATGGCGAGTAAAATGCACTATTAAACTTCTAGGGTAGGGCAAACAGAGTCCCGATTAGATCATTTTATATTACGGTTAATATAAGAATTCAGCGTAATTCTGTCACATTTGTTCAACTTACGTAGCTCCTATTTCAGATAGCGTACTGGGCTAGGCGGCAACTTAAAGCGCGTGGAATGGCGAGTAAAATGCACTATTAAACTTCTATGATAGGGCAATCAGAGACCCGATTAGATCATTTTATATTTTGGTTAATATAAGAATTCAGCGAAATTCTATCACATTTGTTCAATTTACGTCGCTCCTATGTCAGATAGCGTATTGGGCTAAGCGGCATCTCAAAGCGCATGAAATGACGAGTAAAATGCACTGTTAAACTTCTAGGGTAGGGCAAACAGAGACCCGATTAGATCATTTTATATTACGGTTAATATAAGAATGCAGCGTAATTCTATCACATTTGTTCAACTTACGTAGCTCCTATTTCAGATAGCGTACTGGGCTAGGCGGCATCTTAAAGCGCGTGGAATGGCGGGTAAAATGCACTATTAAACTTCTATGATAGGGCAATCAGAGACCCGATTAGAGCATTTTATGTTTTGGTTAATATAAGAATTCAGCGAAATTCTATCACATTTGTTCAATTTACGTCGCTCCTATTTCAGATAGCGTATTGGGCTAAGCGGCATCTCAAAGCGCATGAAATGGCGAGTAAAATGCACTAGTAAACTTCTAGGGTAGGGCAATCAGAGACCCGATTAGATCATTTTATATTATGGTTAATTTAAGAATTCAGCAAAATTCTATCACATTAGTTCAATTTACGTCGTTCCTATTTCAGATAGCGTACTGGGCTATGCGGCATCTTAAAGTGCGTGGAATGGCGAGTAAAATTCACTATTAAACTTCTATGATAGGGCAACCAGAGACCCGATTAGATCATTTTATATTTTGGTTAATATAAGAATTCAGAGAAATTCTATCACATTTGTTCAATTTACGTCGCTCCTATTTCAGATAGCTTATTGGGCTAAGCGTCATCGCAAAGCGCATGAAATGACGAGTGAAATGCACTATTAAACTTCTAGGGTAGGGCAAACAGAGACCCGATTAGATCATTTTATATTATGGTTAATTTAAGAATTCAGCAAAATTCTATCACATTTGTTCAATTTACGTCGCTCCTATTGCAGATAGCTTATTGGGCTAAGCGGCATCTCAAAGCGCATGAAATGGCGAGTAAAATGCACTATTAAACTTCTAGGATAAGGCAAACAGAGACCCGATTAGATCATTTTATATTGCGGTTAATATAAGAATTCAGCGTAACTCTGACACATTTGTTCAACTTACGTAGCTCCTATTTCAGATAGCGTACTGGGCTAGGCGGCATCTTAAAGCGCGTGGAATGGCGGGTAAAATGCACTACTAAAGTTTTATGATAGGGCAATCAGAGACCCGATTAGATCATTTTATATTTTGGTTAATATAAGAATTCAGCGAAATTCTCTCACATTTGTTCAATTTACGTCGCTGATATTTCAGATAGCGTATTGGGCTAAGCGGCATCTCAAAGCGCAAGAAATGTCGAGTAAAATGCACTATTAAACTTCTAGGGTAGGGCAAACAGAGACCCGATTAGATCATTTTATATTATGGTTAATTTTAGAATTCAGCAAAATTCTATAACATTTGTTCAATTTACGCCGTTCCAATGCCAGATGGCGTACTAGGCTAGGCGGCATCTTAAAGCGCGTGGAATGGCGAGTAAAATGAACTATATAACTTCTATGATAGGGCAATCAGAGACCCGATTAGATCATTTTATATTTTGGTTAATATAAGAATTCAGCCAAATTCTATCACATTTGTTCAATATACGTCGCTCCTATTTCAGATAGCGTACTGGGCTAGGCGGCATCTTAAAGCGGGTGGAATGGCGAGTACAATGCACTATTAAACTTCTATGATAGGGCAATCAGAGACCTGATTCGATCATTTTATATTTTGGTTAATATAAGAATTCAGCGAAATTGCATCACTTTTTTTTAATTTACGTCGCTCCTATTTCAGATAGCGTAATGGGCTAAGCGGCATCTCAAAGCGCATGAAATGACGAGTGAAATGCACTATTAGATTGCTATGGTAGGGCGAACAGAGACCCGATTAGATCATTTTACATTAAGATTAATATAAGAATTCAGGGAAATTCTATCACATTTGTTGCATTTACGTCGCTCCTATTTCAGATAGCGTATTGGGCTAAGCGGCATCTTAAAGCGCGTGGAATGGCGAGTAAAATGCACTATTACACTTCTAGGGTAGGGCAAACAGAGACCCGATTAGATCATTTTATATTTTGGTTATATAAGAATTCAGCGAAATTCTATCACATTTGGTTAATTTACGTCGCTCCTATTTCAGATAGCTTATTGGGCTAAGCGGCATCTCAAAGCGTATGAAATGACGAGTGAAATGCACTATTAAACTTCTAGGGTAGGGCAAACAGAGACCCGATTAGATCATTTTATATTATGGTTAATTTAAGAATTCAGCAAAATTCTATCACATTTGTTCAATTTACGTCGCTCCTATTGCAGATAGCTTATTGGGCTAAGCGGCATCTCAAAGCGCATGAAATGGCGAGTAAAATGCACTATTAAACTTCTAGGATAAGGCAAACAGAGACCCGATTAGATCATTATATATTGCGGTTAATATAAGAATTCAGCGTAACTCTGACACATTTGTTCAACTTACGTAGCTCCTATTTCAGATAGCGTACTGGGCTAGGCGGCATCTTAAAGCGCGTGGAATGGCGGGTAAAATGCACTACTAAAGTTTTATGATAGGGCAATCAGAGACCCGATTAGATCATTTTATATTTTGGTTAATATAAGAATTCAGCGAAATTCTCTCACATTTGTTCAATTTACGTCGCTGATATTTCAGATAGCGTATTGGGCTAAGCGGCATCTCAAAGCGCAAGAAATGTCGAGTAAAATGCACTATTAAACTTCTAGGGTAGGGCAAACAGAGACCCGATTAGATCATTTTATATTATGGTTAATTTAAGAATTCAGCAAAATTCTATAACATTTGTTCAATTTACGCCGTTCCAATGCCAGATGGCGTACTAGGCTAGGCGGCATCTTAAAGCGCGTGGAATGGCGAGTAAAATGAACTATATAACTTCTATGATAGGGCAAACAGAGACCCGATTAGATCATTTTATATTACGGTTAATATAAGAATTCAGAGTAATTCTATCACATTTATTCAACATACGTCGCTCCTATTTCAGATAGCGTACTGGGCCAGGCGGCATCTTAAAGCGCGTGGAATGGCGAGTAAAATGCACTATTAAACTTCTATGATAGGGCAATCAGAGACCCGATTAGATCATTTTATATTTTGGTTATATAAGAATTCAGCGAAATTCTATCACATTTGGTTAATTTACGTCGCTCCTATTTCAGATAGCTTATTGGGCTAAGCGGCATCTCAAAGCGCATGAAATGACGAGTGAAATGCACTATTAAGCTTCTAGGGTAGGGCAAACAGAGACCCGATTAGATCATTTTATATTACGGTTAATATAAGAATGCAGCGTAATTCTATCACATTTGCTCAACTTTCGTCGCTCCTATTTCAGATAGCGTACAGGGCTAGGCGGCATCTTAAAGCGCGTGGAAAGGCGAGTAAAATGCACTATTAAACTTCTAGGGTAGGGCAAACAGAGACCCGATTAGATCATTTTATATTACGGTTAATATAAGAATGCAGCGTAATTCTATAACATTTGCTCAACTTTCGTCGCTCCTATTTCAGATAGCGTACAGGGCTAGGCGGCATCTTAAAGCGCGTGGAAAGGCGAGTAAAATGCACTATTAAACTTCTAGGGTAGGGCAAACAGAGACCCGATTAGATCATTTTATATTATGGTTAATTTAAGAATTCAGCGAAATTGTATCACTTTTGTTTAATTTACGTCGCTCCTATTTCAGATAGCGTTATGGGCTAAGCGGCATCTCAAAGCGCATGAAATGACGAGTGAAATGCACTATTAGACTTCTATGGTAGAGCGAACAGAGACCCGATTAGATCATTTTACATTAAGGTTAATATAAGAATTCAGGGAAATTCTATCACATTTGTTCCATTTACGTCGCTCCTATTTCAGATAGCGTATTGGGCTAAGCGGCATCTTAAAGCGCGTGGAATGGCGAGTAAAATGCACTATTACACTTCTAGGGTAGGGCAAACAGAGGCCCGATTAGATCATTTTATATTATGGTTAATTTAAGAATTCTCCGAAATTCTATCACATTTGTTCAATTTACGTCGCTCCTATTTCAGATAGCGTATTGGGCTAAGCGGCATCTCAAAGCCCATGAAATGGCGATTAAAATGCACTATTAAACTTCTAGGGTAAGGCAAACAGATACCCGATTAGATCATTTTATATTACGGTTAATATAAGAATTCAGCGTAATTCTATCACATTTGTTCAACTTACGTCGCTCCTATTTCAGATAGCGTACAGGGCTAGGCGGCATCTTAAAGCGCGTGGAAGGGCGAGTAAAATGCACTACTAAACTTCTGGGGTAGGGCAAACAGAGACCCGATTAGATCATTTTATATTATGGTTAATTTAAGAATTCAGAAAAATTCTATCACATTTGTTCAATTTACGTCGTTCCTATTTCAGATAGCGTATTGGGCTATGCGGCATCTCAAAGCGCATGAAATGACGAGTAAAATGCACTATTAAACTTCTAGGGTAGGGCAAACAGAGACCCGACTAGATCATTTCATATTACGGTTAATATAAGAATTCAGCGTAATTCTATCACATTTGTTCACTTTACGTCGCTCCTATTTCAGATAGCATATTGGGCTAAGCGGCACCTCAAAGCGCATGAAATGGCGAGTGAAATGCAATATTAAACTTCTAGGGTAGGGCAAAGAGAGACCCGATTAGATCATTTTATATTATGGTCAATTTAAGAATTCAGCATAATTCTTTCTCATTTCTTCAATTTACGTCGCTCCTATTTCAGATAGCTTATTGGGCTTAGCGGCATCTCAAAGCGCATGAAGTGACGAGTGAAATGCACTATTAAACTTCTAGGGTAGGGCAAACAGAGACCCGATTAGCTCATTTTATATTATGAGTAATTTAAGAAGTCAGCAAAATTCTATCACATTTGTTCAATTTACGTCGTTCCTATTTCAGATAGCGTACTGGGCTAGGCGGCATCTTAAAGCGCGTGGAAAGGCGAGTAAAATGCACTGTTAAACTTCTATGATAGGGCAATCAGAGACCAGATTAGATCATTTTATATTTTGGTTAATATAAGAATTCACCGAAATTCTATCACATTTGTTCAATTTACGTCGCTCCTATTTCAGACAGCGTATTGGGCTAAGCGGAATCTCAAAGCGCATGGAATGTCGAATAAAATGCACTATTATACTTCTAGGCTAGGGCGAACAGAGAGCTGATTAAATCATTTTACATTATGGTTAATAAAAGATTTCAGCGAAATTCTATCACATTTGTTCCATTTACGTCGCTCCTATTTCAGATAGCGTATTGGGCTAAGCGGCATCTTAAAGCGCGTGGAATGGCGAGTAAAATGCACTATTGAACTGATATGATAGGGCAATCAGTGACCCGATTAGATCCTTTTATATTATAGTTAATTTAAGAATTCAGCGAAATTCTATCACATTTGTTCAACTTACGTCGCTCCTATTGCAGATAGCGTATTGTGCTTAGCGGCATCTCAAAGCGCATGAAGTGACGAGTGAAATGCACTATTAAACTTCTAGGGTAGTGCAAACAGAGACCCGATAAGATCATTTTATATTATGGTTAATTTAAGAATTCAGCGAAATTCTCTCAGATTTGTTCAATTTACGTCGCTGATATTTCAGATAGCGTATTGGGCTAAGCGGCATCTCAAAGCGCGAGAAATGGCGAGTAAAATGCACTATTAAACTTCTAGGGTAGGGCAAACAGAGACCCGATTAGATCATTTTATATTTTGGTTAATATAAGAATTCAGCGAAATTCTATCACATTTGTTCAATTTATGTCGCTCCTATTTCAGATAGCGTATTGGGCTAAGCGGCATCTCAAAGCGCATGAAATGACGAATAAAATGCACAATTAAGCTTCTACGCTAGGGCGAACAGAGACCCGATTAGATCATTTTACGTTATGGTTAATAAAAGAATTCAGCGAAATTCTATCACATTTGATCAATTTACATCACTCCTATTTCAGATAGCGTATTGTGCTAAGCGGCATCTCAAAGCGCATGAAATAACGAGTAAAATGCACTATTAAACTTCTAGGGTAGGGCAAACAGAGACCCCATTAGATCATTTTATATTATGGTTAATTTAAGAATTCAGCGAAATTCTATCACATTTGTTCAATTTACGTCGCTCCTATTTCAGATAGCGTATTGGGCTAAGCGGCATCTCAAAGCGCATGAAATGGCGAGTAAAATGCACTATTAAACTTCTAGGGTAAGGCAAACAGAGACCCGATTAGATCATTTTATATTACGGTTAATATAAGAATTCAGAGTAATTCTATCACATTTGTTCAATTTACGTCGCCCCTATTTCAGATAGCGTATTGGGCTAAGCGGCATCTCAAAGCGCATGAAATGGCGAGTCAAATGCACTACTAAACTTCTATGATAGGGAAATCAGAGATCCGATTAGATTATTTTATATTTTGGTTAATATAATAATTCAGCGAAATTCTCTCACATTTGTTCAGTTTACATCGCTGATATTTCGGATAGCGTATTGGACTAAGAGGCATCTCAAAGCGCAAGAAATGTCGAGTAAAATGCACTATTAAACTTCTATGATAGGGCAATCCGAGACCCGATTAGATCATTTAATATTTTGGTTAATATAAGAATTCAGCGAAATTCTATCACATTTGTTCAACATACGTCGCTCCTATTTCAGATAGCGTACTGGGCTAGGCGGCATCTTAAAGCGCGTGGAATGGCGAGTAAAATGCACTATTAAACTTCTATGATAGGGCAATCAGAGACCCGATTAGATCATTTTATATTTTGGTTAATATAAGAATTCAGCGAAATTCTATCACATTTGTTCAATTTGCGTAGCTCCTATTTCAGATAGCTTATTGGGCTAAGCGGCATCGCAAAGCGCATGAAATGACGAGTGAAATGCACTATCAAACTTCTAGGGTAGGGCAAACAGAGACCCGATTAGATCATTTTATATTATGGTTAATTTAAGAGTTCAGCAAAATTCTATCACATTTGTTCAATTTACGTCGCTCCTATTTCAGATAGCGTACTGGGCTAAGCGGCATCTCAAAGCGCAAGAAATGGCGAGTAAAATGCACTATTAAACTTCTAGGGTAAGGCAAACAGAGACCCGATTAGATCATTTTATATTACGGTTAATATAAGAATTCAGAGTAATTCTATCACATTTGTTCAATTTGCGTCGCCCCTATTTCAGATAGCGTATTGGGCTAAGCGGCATCTCAAAGCGCATGAAATGGCGAGTCAAATGCACTGTTAAACTTCTATGATAGGGAAATCAGAGACCCGATTAGATTATTTTATATTTTGGTTAATATAATAATTCAGCGAAATTCTAACACATTTGTTCCATTTACGTCGCTCCTATTTCAGATAGCGTACTGGGCTAGGCTGCAGCTTAAAGCGCGTGGAATGGCGAGTAAAATGCACTATTAAACTTCAAGGGTAGGGCAAACAGAGACCCGATTAGATCATTTTATATAATGCTTAATTTAAGAATTCAGAAAAATTCTATCACATTTGTTCAATTTACGTCGTTCCTATTGCAGATAGCGTATTGGGCTATGCGGCATCTCAAAGCGCATGAAATGACGAGTAAAATGCACTGTTAAACTTCTAGGGTAGGGCAAACAGAGACCCGATTAGATCATTTTATATTACGGTTAATATAAGAATTCAGCGTAATTCTATCACATTTGTTCAACTTACGTCGCGCCTATTTCAGATAGCGTACTGGGCTAGGCGGTATCTCAAAGCGCGTGGAAGGGCGAGTAAAATGCACTACTAAACTTCTATGATAGGGCAATCGGAGACCCGATTAGATCATTTTATATTTTGGTTAATATAAGAATTCAGCGAAATTCTCTCACATTTGTTGAATTTACGTCGCTGATATTTCAGATAGCGTATTGGACTAAGCGGCATCTCAAAGCACAAGAAATGTCGAGTCAAATGCACTATTAAACTTCTAGGGTAGTGCAAACAGAGACCCGATAAGATCATTTTATATTATGGTTAATTTAAGAATTCAGCGAAATTCTCTCAGATTTGTTCAATTTACGTCGCTGATATTTCAGATAGCGTATTGGGCTAAGCGGCATCTCAAAGCGCGAGAAATGGCGAGTAAAATGCACTATTAAACTTCTAGGGTAGGGAAAACAGAGACCCGATTAGATCATTTTATATTTTGGTTAATATAAGAATTCAGCGAAATTCTATCACATTTGTTCAATTTATGTCGCTCCTATTTCAGATAGCGTATTGGGCTAAGCGGCATCTCAAAGCGCATGAAATGACGAATAAAATGCACAATTAAGCTTCTACGCTAGGGCGAACAGAGACCCGATTAGATCATTTTAAGTTATGGTTAATAAAAGAATTCAGCGAAATTCTATCACATTTGATCAATTTACATCGCTCCTATTTCAGATAGCGTATTGTGCTAAGCGGCATCTCAAAGCGCATGAAATAACGAGTAAAATGCACTATT
This sequence comes from Macropis europaea, assembly GCA_916610135.2. Lineage (NCBI taxonomy): Eukaryota > Metazoa > Arthropoda > Insecta > Hymenoptera > Melittidae > Macropis > Macropis europaea. The sequence continues at coordinate 42,212 of CAKAJE020001736.1, read as the reverse complement.
AAACTTCTAGGGTAGGGCAAACAGAGACCCCATTAGATCATTTTATATTATGGTTAATTTAAGAATTCAGCGAAATTCTATCACATTTGTTCAATTTACGTCGCTCCTATTTCAGATAGCGTATTGGGCTAAGCGGCATCTCAAAGCGCATGAAATGGCGAGTAAAATGCACTGTTAAACTTCTAGGGTACGGCAAACAGAGACCCGATTAGATCATTTTATATTATGGTTAATTTAAGAATTCAGCGAAATTCTATCACATTTGTTCAATTTACGTCGCTCCTATTGCAGATAGCGTATTGGGCTAAGCGGCATCTTAAAGCGCGAGGAATGGCTGGTAAAATGCACTATTAAACTTCTATGATAGGGCAATCAGAGACCCGATTAGATCATTTTATATTTTGGTTAATATAAGAATTCAGCGAAATTCTATTACATTTGTTCAATTTACGTCGCTCCTATTTCAGATAGCGTATTGAGCTAAGCCGCATCTCAAAGCGCATGGATTGACGAGTGAAATGCTCTATTAAACTTCTGGGGTAGGGCGAACAGAAACCCGAATAGATCATTTTATATTACGGTTAATATAAGAATTCAGCGAAATCCTATCACATTTGTTCAATTTACGTCGGTCCTATTTCAGATAGCGTATTGGGCTAAGCGGCATCTCAATGCGCATGAAATGGCGAGTAACATGCACTATTACACTTCTAGGATAAGGCAAACAGAGACCCGGTTAGATCATTTTATATTACGGTTAATATAAGAATTCAGCGTAATTCTATCACATTTGTTCAACATACGTCGCTCCTATTTCAGATAGTGTACTGGGCTAGGCGGCATCTTAAAGCGCGTGGAAGGGCGAGTAAAATGCACTACTAAACTTCTATGACAGGGCAATCAGAGTTCCGATTAGAACATTTTATATTTTGGTTAATATAAGAATTCAGCGAAATTCTATCACATTTGTTCAATTTACGTCGCTCCTATGTCAGATAGCGTATCGGGCTAAGCGGCATCTCAAAGCGCATGAAATGGCGAGTGAAATGCACTATTAATCTTCTAGGGTAGGGCAATCAGAGACCCCATTCGATCATTTTATATTATGGTTAATTTAAGAATTCAGCGAAATTCTATCACATTTGTTCAATTTACGTCGCTCCTATTTCAGATAGCGTATTGGGCTAAGCGGCATCTCAAAGCGCATGAAATGGCGAGTAAAATGCACTATTAAACTTCTAGGGTAAGGCAAACAGAGACCCGATTAGATCATTTTATATTACGGTTAATATAAGAATTCAGAGTAATTCTATCACATTTGTTCAATTTACGTCGCCCCTATTTCAGATAGCGTATTGGGCTAAGCGGCATCTCAAAGCGCATGAAATGGCGAGTCAAATGCACTACTAAACTTCTATGATAGGGAAATCAGAGATCCGATTAGATTATTTTATATTTTGGTTAATATAATAATTCAGCGAAATTCTCTCACATTTGTTCAGTTTACGTCGCTGATATTTCGGATAGCGTATTGGACTAAGAGGCATCTCAAAGCGCAAGAAATGTCGAGTAAAATGCACTATTAAACTTCTATGATAGGGCAATCCGAGACCCGATTAGATCATTTTATATTTTGGTTAATATAAGACTTCAGCGAAATTCTATCACATTTGTTCAACATACGTCGCTCCTATTTCAGATAGCGTACTGGGCTAGGCGGCATCTTAAAGCGCGTGGAATGGCGAGTAAAATGCACTATTAAACTTCTATGATAGGGCAATCAGAGACCCGATTAGATCATTTTATATTTTGGTTAATATAAGAATTCAGCGAAATTCTATCACATTTGTTCAATTTGCGTAGCTCCTATTTCAGATAGCTTATTGGGCTAAGCGGCATCGCAAAGCGCATGAAATGACGAGTGAAATGCACTATCAAACTTCTAGGGTAGGGCAAACAGAGACCCGATTAGATCATTTTATATTATGGTTAATTTAAGAATTCAGCAAAATTCTATCACATTTGTTCAATTTACGTCGCTCCTATTTCAGATAGCGTACTGGGCTAAGCGGCATCTCAAAGCGCAAGAAATGGCGAGTAAAATGCACTATTAAACTTCTAGGGTAAGGCAAACAGAGACCCGATTAGATCATTTTATATTACGGTTAATATAAGAATTCAGAGTAATTCTATCACATTTGTTCAATTTGCGTCGCCCCTATTTCAGATAGCGTATTGTGCTAAGCGGCATCTCAAAGCGCATGAAATAACGAGTTAAATGCACTATTAAACTTCTGGGTAGGGCAAACAGAGACCCCATTAGATCATTTTATATTATGGTTAATTTAAGAATTCAGCGAAATTCTATCACATTTGTTCAATTTACGTCGCTCCTATTTCAGATAGCGTATTGGGCTAAGCGGCATCTCAAAGCGCATGAAATGGCGAGTAAAATGCACTGTTAAACTTCTAGGGTACGGCAAACAGAGACCCGATTAGATCATTTTATATTATGGTTAATTTAAGAATTCAGCGAAATTCTATCACATTTGTTCAATTTACGTCGCTCCTATTGCAGATAGCGTATTGGGCTAAGCGGCATCTTAAAGCGCGTGGAATGGCTGGTAAAATGCACTATTAAACTTCTATGATAGGGCAATCAGAGACCCGATTAGATCATTTTATATTTTGGTTAATATAAGAATTCAGCGAAATTCTATTACATTTGTTCAATTTACGTCGCTCCTATTTCAGATAGCGTATTGGGCTAAGCCGCATCTCAAAGCGCATGGATTGATGAGTGAAATGCTCTATTAAACTTCTGGGGTAGGGCGAACAGAAACCCGAATAGATCATTTTATATTACTGTTAATATAAGAATTCAGCGAAATTCTATCACATTTGTTCAATTTACGTCGCTCCTATTTCAGATAGCGTATTGGGCTAAGCGGCATCTCAATGCGCATGAAATGGCGAGTAACATGCACTATTACACTTCTAGGATAAGGCAAACAGAGTCCCGATTAGATCATTTTATATTACGGTTAATATAAGAATTCAGCGTAATTCTATCACATTTGTTCAACTTACGTCGCGCCTATTTCAGATAGCGTACTGGGCTAGGCGGTATCTCAAAGCGCGTGGAAGGGCGAGTAAAATGCACTACTAAACTTCTATGATAGGGCAATCAGAGACCCGATTAGATCATTTTATATTTTGGTTAATATAAGAATTCAGCGAAATTCTCTCACATTTGTTCAATTTACGTCGCCCCTATTTCAGATAGCTTATTGAGCTAAGCGGCATCTCAAAGCGCATGAAATGACGTGTGAAATGCACTAGTAATCTTCTAGGGTAGGGCGAACAGAGACCCGATTAGATCATTTTACATTAAGGTTAATATAAGAATTCAGCGAGATTCTCTCACATTTGTTCAATTTACGTCGCTGATATTTCAGATAGCGTATTGGGCTAAGCGGCATCTCAAAGCGCAAGAAATGGCGAGTAAAATGTACTATTAAACTTCTAGGGTAGGGCAAACAGAGACCCGATTAGATCATTTTATATTACGGTTAATATAAGAATGCAGCGTAATTCTATCACATTTGCTCAACTTTCGTCGCTCCTATTTCAGATAGCGTACAGGGCTAGGCGGCATCTTAAAGCGCGTGGAAAGGCGAGTAAAATGCACTATTAAACTTCTAGGGTAGGGCAAACAGAGACCCGATTAGATCATTTTATATTATGGTTAATTTAAGAATTCAGCAAAATTCTATCACATTTGTTCAATTTACGTCGTTCCTATTTCAGATAGCGTACAGGGCTAGGCGGCATCTTAAAGCGCGTGGAAAGGCGAGTAAAATGCACTATTAAACTTCTAGGGTAGGGCAAACAGAGACCCGATTAGATCATTTTATATTATGGTTAATTTAAGAATTCAGCAAAATTCTATCACATTTGTTCAATTTACGTCGTTCCTATTTCAGCTAGCGTACTGGGCTTGGCGGCATCTTAAAACGCGAGGAATGGCGGGTAACATGCACTGTTAAACTTCTATGATAGGGCAATCAGAGACCCGATTAGATCATTTTATATTTTGGTTAATATAAGAATTCACCGAAATTCTATCACATTTGTTCAATTTACGTCGCTCCTATTTCAGACAGCGTATTGGGCTAAGCGGAATCTCAAAGCGCATGGAATGTCGAATAAAATGCACTATTATACTTCTAGGCTAGGGCGAACAGAGAGCTGATTAAATCATTTTACATTATGGTTAATAAAAGATTTCAGCGAAATTCTATCACATTTGTACAATTTACGTCGCTCCTATTTCAGATAGCGTATTGAGCTAACCGGCATCTCAAAGCGCATGAAATGGCGAGTAAAATGCACTATTGAACTTCTATGATAGGGCAATCAGAGACCTGATTAGATCATTTTATATTTTGGTTAATATAAGAATTCAGCGAAATTGTATCACTTTTGTTTAATTTACGTCGCTCCTATTTCAGATAGCGTAATGGGCTAAGCGGCATCTCAAAGCGCATGAAATGACGAGTGAAATGCACTATTAGACTTCTATGGTAGAGCGAACAGAGACCCGATTAGATCATTTTACATTAAGGTTAATATAAGAATTCAGGGAAATTCTATCACATTTGTTCCATTTACGTCGCTCCTATTTCAGATAGCGTATTGGGCTAAGCGGCATCTTAAAGCGCGTGGAATGGCGAGTAAAATGCACTATTACACTTCTAGGGTAGGGCAAACAGAGGCCCGATTAGATCATTTTATATTATGGTTAATTTAAGAATTCTCCGAAATTCTATCACATTTGTTCAATTTACGTCGCTCCTATTTCAGATAGCGTATTGGGCTAAGCGGCATCTCAAAGCCCATGAAATGGCGATTAAAATGCACTATTAAACTTCTAGGGTAAGGCAAACAGATACCCGATTAGATCATTTTATATTACGGTTAATATAAGAATTCAGCGTAATTCTATCACATTTGTTCAACTTCCGTCGCTCCTATTTCAGATAGCGTACAGGGCTAGGCGGCATCTTAAAGCGCGTGGAAGGGCGAGTAAAATGGACTACTAAACTTCTGGGGTAGGGCAAACAGAGACCCGATTAGATCATTTTATATTATGGTTAATTTAAGAATTCAGAAAAATTCTATCACATTTGTTCAATTTACGTCGTTCCTATTTCAGATAGCGTATTGGGCTATGCGGAATCTCAAAGCGCATGAAATGACGAGTAAAATGCACTATTAAACTTCTAGGGTAGGGCAAACAGAGACCCGACTAGATCATTTCATATTACGGTTAATATAAGAATTCAGCGTAATTCTATCACATTTGTTCACTTTACGTCGCTCCTATTTCAGATAGCATATTGGGCTAAGCGGCACCTCAAAGCGCATGAAATGGCGAGTGAAATGCAATATTAAACTTCTAGGGTAGGGCAAAGAGAGACCCGATTAGATCATTTTATATTATGGTCAATTTAAGAATTCAGCATAATTCTTTCTCATTTCTTCAATTTACGTCGCTCCTATTTCAGATAGCTTATTGGGCTTAGCGGCATCTCAAAGCGCATGAAGTGACGAGTGAAATGCACTATTAAACTTCTAGGGTAGGGCAAACAGAGACCCGATTAGCTCATTTTATATTATGAGTAATTTAAGAAGTCAGCAATATTCTATCACATTTGTTCAATTTACGTCGTTCCTATTTCAGATAGCGTACTGGGCTAGGCGGCATCTTAAAGCGCGTGGAAAGGCGAGTAAAATGCACTGTTAAACTTCTATGATAGGGCAATCAGAGACCCGATTAGATCATTTTATATTTTGGTTAATATAAGAATTCAGCGAAATTCTAACACATTTGTTCCATTTACGTCGCTCCTATTTCAGATAGCGTACTGGGCTAGGCGGCATCTTAAAGCGCGTGGAATGGCGAGTAAAATGCACTATTAAACTTCTAGGGTAGGGCAAACAGAGTCCCGATTAGATCATTTTATATTACGGTTAATATAAGAATTCAGCGTAATTCTATCACATTTGTTCAATTTACGTCGCTCCTATTTCAGATAGCTTATTGGGCTAAGCGTCATCGCAAAGCGCATGAAATGACGAGTGAAATGCACTATTAAACTTCTAGGGTAGGGCAAACAGAGACCCGATTAGATCATTTTATATTATGGTTAATTTAAGAATTCAGCAAAATTCTACCACATTTGTTCAATTTAAGTCGCTCCTATTTCAGATAGCGTACTGGGCTAAGCGGCATCTCAAAGCGCAAGAAATGGCGAGTAAAATGCACTATTAAACTTCTAGGGTAGGGCAAACAGAGTCCCGATTAGATCATTTTATATTACGGTTAATATAAGAATTCAGCGTAATTCTGTCACATTTGTTCAACTTACGTAGCTCCTATTTCAGATAGCGTACTGGGCTAGGCGGCAACTTAAAGCGCGTGGAATGGCGAGTAAAATGCACTATTAAACTTCTATGATAGGGCAATCAGAGACCCGATTAGATCATTTTATATTTTGGTTAATATAAGAATTCAGCGAAATTCTATCACATTTGTTCAATTTACGTCGCTCCTATGTCAGATAGCGTATTGGGCTAAGCGGCATCTCAAAGCGCATGAAATGACGAGTAAAATGCACTGTTAAACTTCTAGGGTAGGGCAAACAGAGACCCGATTAGATCATTTTATATTACGGTTAATATAAGAATGCAGCGTAATTCTATCACATTTGTTCAACTTACGTAGCTCCTATTTCAGATAGCGTACTGGGCTAGGCGGCATCTTAAAGCGCGTGGAATGGCGGGTAAAATGCACTATTAAACTTCTATGATAGGGCAATCAGAGACCCGATTAGAGCATTTTATGTTTTGGTTAATATAAGAATTCAGCGAAATTCTATCACATTTGTTCAATTTACGTCGCTCCTATTTCAGATAGCGTATTGGGCTAAGCGGCATCTCAAAGCGCATGAAATGGCGAGTAAAATGCACTAGTAAACTTCTAGGGTAGGGCAATCAGAGACCCGATTAGATCATTTTATATTATGGTTAATTTAAGAATTCAGCAAAATTCTATCACTTTAGTTCAATTTACGTCGTTCCTATTTCAGATAGCGTACTGGGCTATGCGGCATCTTAAAGTGCGTGGAATGGCGAGTAAAATTCACTATTAAACTTCTATGATAGGGCAACCAGAGACCCGATTAGATCATTTTATATTTTGGTTAATATAAGAATTCAGAGAAATTCTATCACATTTGTTCAATTTACGTCGCTCCTATTTCAGATAGCTTATTGGGCTAAGCGTCATCGCAAAGCGCATGAAATGACGAGTGAAATGCACTATTAAACTTCTAGGGTAGGGCAAACAGAGACCCGATTAGATCATTTTATATTATGGTTAATTTAAGAATTCAGCAAAATTCTATCACATTTGTTCAATTTACGTCGCTCCTATTGCAGATAGCTTATTGGGCTAAGCGGCATCTCAAAGCGCATGAAATGGCGAGTAAAATGCACTATTAAACTTCTAGGATAAGGCAAACAGAGACCCGATTAGATCATTTTATATTGCGGTTAATATAAGAATTCAGCGTAACTCTGACACATTTGTTCAACTTACGTAGCTCCTATTTCAGATAGCGTACTGGGCTAGGCGGCATCTTAAAGCGCGTAGAATGGCGGGTAAAATGCACTACTAAAGTTTTATGATAGGGCAATCAGAGACCCGATTAGATCATTTTATATTTTGGTTAATATAAGAATTCAGCGAAATTCTCTCACATTTGTTCAATTTACGTCGCTGATATTTCAGATAGCGTATTGGGCTAAGCGGCATCTCAAAGCGCAAGAAATGTCGAGTAAAATGCACTATTAAACTTCTAGGGTAGGGCAAACAGAGACCCGATTAGATCATTTTATATTATGGTTAATTTTAGAATTCAGCAAAATTCTATAACATTTGTTCAATTTACGCCGTTCCAATGCCAGATGGCGTACTAGGCTAGGCGGCATCTTAAAGCGCGTGGAATGGCGAGTAAAATGAACTATATAACTTCTATGATAGGGCAATCAGAGACCCGATTAGATCATTTTATATTTTGGTTAATATAAGAATTCAGCCAAATTCTATCACATTTGTTCAATATACGTCGCTCCTATTTCAGATAGCGTACTGGGCTAGGCGGCATCTTAAAGCGGGTGGAATGGCGAGTACAATGCACTATTAAACTTCTATGATAGGGCAATCAGAGACCTGATTCGATCATTTTATATTTTGGTTAATATAAGAATTCAGCGAAATTGCATCACTTTTTTTTAATTTACGTCGCTCCTATTTCAGATAGCGTAATGGGCTAAGCGGCATCTCAAAGCGCATGAAATGACGAGTGAAATGCACTATTAGACTGCTATGGTAGGGCGAACAGAGACCCGATTAGATCATTTTACATTAAGATTAATATAAGAATTCAGGGAAATTCTATCACATTTGTTGCATTTACGTCGCTCCTATTTCAGATAGCGTATTGGGCTAAGCGGCATCTTAAAGCGCGTGGAATGGCGAGTAAAATGCACTATTATACTTCTAGGGTAGGGCAAACAGAGACCCGATTAGATCATTTTATATTTTGGTTATATAAGAATTCAGCGAAATTCTATCACATTTGGTTAATTTACGTCGCTCCTATTTCAGATAGCTTATTGGGCTAAGCGGCATCTCAAAGCGCATGAAATGACGAGTGAAATGCACTATTAAACTTCTAGGGTAGGGCAAACAGAGACCCGATTAGATCATTTTATATTATGGTTAATTTAAGAATTCAGCAAAATTCTATCACATTTGTTCCATTTACGTCGCTCCTATTGCAGATAGCTTATTGGGCTAAGCGGCATCTCAAAGCGCATGAAATGGCGAGTAAAATGCACTATTAAACTTCTAGGATAAGGCAAACAGAGACCCGATTAGATCATTATATATTGCGGTTAATATAAGAATTCAGCGTAACTCTGACACATTTGTTCAACTTACGTAGCTCCTATTTCAGATAGCGTACTGGGCTAGGCGGCATCTTAAAGCGCGTGGAATGGCGGGTAAAATGCACTACTAAAGTTTTATGATAGGGCAATCAGAGACCCGATTAGATCATTTTATATTTTGGTTAATATAAGAATTCAGCGAAATTCTCTCACATTTGTTCAATTTACGTCGCTGATATTTCAGATAGCGTATTGGGCTAAGCGGCATCTCAAAGCGCAAGAAATGTCGAGTAAAATGCACTATTAAACTTCTAGGGTAGGGCAAACAGAGACCCGATTAGATCATTTTATATTATGGTTAATTTAAGAATTCAGCAAAATTCTATAACATTTGTTCAATTTACGCCGTTCCAATGCCAGATGGCGTACTAGGCTAGGCGGCATCTTAAAGCGCGTGGAATGGCGAGTAAAATGAACTATATAACTTCTATGATAGGGCAAACAGAGACCCGATTAGATCATTTTATATTACGGTTAATATAAGAATTCAGAGTAATTCTATCACATTTATTCAACATACGTCGCTCCTATTTCAGATAGCGTACTGGGCCAGGCGGCATCTTAAAGCGCGTGGAATGGCGAGTAAAATGCACTATTAAACTTCTATGATAGGGCAATCAGAGACCCGATTAGATCATTTTATATTTTGGTTATATAAGAATTCAGCGAAATTCTATCACATTTGGTTAATTTACGTCGCTCCTATTTCAGATAGCTTATTGGGCTAAGCGGCATCTCAAAGCGCATGAAATGACGAGTGAAATGCACTATTAAGCTTCTAGGGTAGGGCAAACAGAGACCCGATTAGATCATTTTATATTACGGTTAATATAAGAATGCAGCGTAATTCTATCACATTTGCTCAACTTTCGTCGCTCCTATTTCAGATAGCGTACAGGGCTAGGCGGCATCTTAAAGCGCGTGGAAAGGCGAGTAAAATGCACTATTAAACTTCTAGGGTAGGGCAAACAGAGACCCGATTAGATCATTTTATATTACGGTTAATATAAGAATGCAGCGTAATTCTATAACATTTGCTCAACTTTCGTCGCTCCTATTTCAGATAGCGTACAGGGCTAGGCGGCATCTTAAAGCGCGTGGAAAGGCGAGTAAAATGCACTATTAAACTTCTAGGGTAGGGCAAACAGAGACCCGATTAGATCATTTTATATTATGGTTAATTTAAGAATTCAGCAAAATTCTATCACATTTGTTCAATTTACGTCGTTCCTATTTCAGCTAGCGTACTGGGCTTGGCGGCATCTTAAAACGCCAGGAATGGCGGGTAACATGCACTGTTAAACTTCTATGATAGGGCAATCAGAGACCCGATTAGATCATTTTATATTTTGGTTAATATAAGGATTCACCGAAATTCTATCACATTTGTTCAATTTACGTCGCTCCTATTTCAGACAGCGTATTGGGCTAAGCGGAATCTCAAAGCGCATGGAATGTCGAATAAAATGCACTATTATACTTCTAGGCTAGGGCGAACAGAGAGCTGATTAAATCATTTTACATTATGGTTAATAAAAGATTTCAGCGAAATTCTATCACATTTGTACAATTTACGTCGCTCCTATTTCAGATAGCGTATTGAGCTAACCGGCATCTCAAAGCGCATGAAATGGCGAGTAAAATGCACTATTGAACTTCTATGATAGGGCAATCAGAGACCTGATTAGATCATTTTATATTTTGGTTAATATAAGAATTCAGCGAAATTGTATCACTTTTGTTTAATTTACGTCGCTCCTATTTCAGATAGCGTTATGGGCTAAGCGGCATCTCAAAGCGCATGAAATGACGAGTGAAATGCACTATTAGACTTCTATGGTAGAGCGAACAGAGACCCGATTAGATCATTTTACATTAAGGTTAATATAAGAATTCAGGGAAATTCTATCACATTTGTTCCATTTACGTCGCTCCTATTTCAGATAGCGTATTGGGCTAAGCGGCATCTTAAAGCGCGTGGAATGGCGAGTAAAATGCACTATTACACTTCTAGGGTAGGGCAAACAGAGGCCCGATTAGATCATTTTATATTATGGTTAATTTAAGAATTCTCCGAAATTCTATCACATTTGTTCAATTTACGTCGCTCCTATTTCAGATAGCGTATTGGGCTAAGCGGCATCTCAAAGCCCATGAAATGGCGATTAAAATGCACTATTAAACTTCTAGGGTAAGGCAAACAGATACCCGATTAGATCATTTTATATTACGGTTAATATAAGAATTCAGCGTAATTCTATCACATTTGTTCAACTTACGTCGCTCCTATTTCAGATAGCGTACAGGGCTAGGCGGCATCTTAAAGCGCGTGGAAGGGCGAGTAAAATGGACTACTAAACTTCTGGGGTAGGGCAAACAGAGACCCGATTAGATCATTTTATATTATGGTTAATTTAAGAATTCAGAAAAATTCTATCACATTTGTTCAATTTACGTCGTTCCTATTTCAGATAGCGTATTGGGCTATGCGGCATCTCAAAGCGCATGAAATGACGAGTAAAATGCACTATTAAACTTCTAGGGTAGGGCAAACAGAGACCCGACTAGATCATTTCATATTACGGTTAATATAAGAATTCAGCGTAATTCTATCACATTTGTTCACTTTACGTCGCTCCTATTTCAGATAGCATATTGGGCTAAGCGGCACCTCAAAGCGCATGAAATGGCGAGTGAAATGCAATATTAAACTTCTAGGGTAGGGCAAAGAGAGACCCGATTAGATCATTTTATATTATGGTCAATTTAAGAATTCAGCATAATTCTTTCTCATTTCTTCAATTTACGTCGCTCCTATTTCAGATAGCTTATTGGGCTTAGCGGCATCTCAAAGCGCATGAAGTGACGAGTGAAATGCACTATTAAACTTCTAGGGTAGGGCAAACAGAGACCCGATTAGCTCATTTTATATTATGAGTAATTTAAGAAGTCAGCAAAATTCTATCACATTTGTTCAATTTACGTCGTTCCTATTTCAGATAGCGTACTGGGCTAGGCGGCATCTTAAAGCGCGTGGAAAGGCGAGTAAAATGCACTGTTAAACTTCTATGATAGGGCAATCAGAGACCAGATTAGATCATTTTATATTTTGGTTAATATAAGAATTCACCGAAATTCTATCACATTTGTTCAATTTACGTCGCTCCTATTTCAGACAGCGTATTGGGCTAAGCGGAATCTCAAAGCGCATGGAATGTCGAATAAAATGCACTATTATACTTCTAGGCTAGGGCGAACAGAGAGCTGATTAAATCATTTTACATTATGGTTAATAAAAGATTTCAGCGAAATTCTATCACATTTGTTCCATTTACGTCGCTCCTATTTCAGATAGCGTATTGGGCTAAGCGGCATCTTAAAGCGCGTGGAATGGCGAGTAAAATGCACTATTGAACTGATATGATAGGGCAATCAGTGACCCGATTAGATCCTTTTATATTATAGTTAATTTAAGAATTCAGCGAAATTCTATCACATTTGTTCAACTTACGTCGCTCCTATTGCAGATAGCGTATTGTGCTTAGCGGCATCTCAAAGCGCATGAAGTGACGAGTGAAATGCACTATTAAACTTCTAGGGTAAGGCAAACAGAGACCCGATTAGATCATTTTATATTATGGTTAATTTAAGAATTCAGCAAAATTCTATCACATTTGTTCCTCTTACGTCGCTCGTATTTCAGATAGCGTATTGGGCTAAGCGGCATCTCAAAGCGCATGAAATGGCGAGTAAAATGCACTATTAAACTTCTATGATAGGGCAATCAGAGACCCGATTAGATCATTTTATATTTTGTTTAATAAAAGAATTCAGCGAAATTCTATCACATTTGTTCAACTTACGTCGCTGATATTTCAGATAGCGTATTGGGCTATGCGGCATCGCAAAGCGCAAGAAATGGCGAGTAAAATGCACTCTTAAACTTCTATGATAGGGCAATCAGAGACCCGATTAGATCATTTTACATTTTGTTTAATATAAGATTTCAGGGACATTCTATCACATTTGTTTAATTTACGTCGCTGCTATTTCAGATAGCGTATTGGGCTAAGCGGCATCTCAATGCGCATGAAATGGCGAGTAACATGCACTATTACACTTCTAGGATAAGGCAAACAGAGACCCGATTAGATCATTTTATATTACGGTTAATATAAGAATTCAGCGTAATTCTATCACATTTGTTCAACTTACGTCGCTCCTCTTTCAGATAGCGTACTGGGCTAGGCGGCATCTTAAAGCGCGTGGAATGGCGAGTAAAATGCACTATTAAACTTCTATGATAGGGCTATCAGAGACCCGATTAGATCATTTTATATTTTGGTTAATATAAGAATTCAGCGAAATTCTATCACATTTGTTCAATTTACGTCGCTCCTATTTCAGATAGCGTACTGGGCTAAGCGGCATCTCAAAGCGCATGAAATGGCGAGTAAAATGCACTATTAAACTTCTATGATAGGGAAATCAGAGACCCGATTAGATTATTTTATATTTTGGTTAATATAATAATTCAGCGAAATTCTAACACATTTGTTCCATTTACGTCGCTCCTATTTCAGATAGCGTACTGGGCTAGGCGGCATCTTAAAGCGCGTGGAATGGCGAGTAAAATGCACTATTAAACTTCAAGGGTAGGGCAAACAGAGACCCGATTAGATCATTTTATATAATGGTTAATTTAAGAATTCAGAAAAATTCTATCACATTTGTTCCATTTACGTCGCTCCTATTTCAGATAGCGTACTGGGCTAGGCGGCATCTGAAAGCGCGTGGAATGGCGAGTAAAATGCACTATTAAACTTCAAGGGTAGGGCAAACAGAGACCCGATTAGAACATTTTATATAATGGTTAATTTAAGAATTCAGAAAAATTCTATCACATTTGTTCAATTTACGTCGTTCCTATTGCAGATAGCGTATTGGCCTATGCGGCATCTCAAAGCGCATGAAATGACGAGTAAAATGCACTGTTAATCTTCTAGGGTAGGGGAAACAGAGACCCGATTAGATCATTTTATATTACGGTTAATATAAGAATTCAGCGTAATTCTATCACATTTGTTCAACTTACGTCGCGCCTATTTCAGATAGCGTACTGGGCTAGGCGGTATCTCAAAGCGCGTGGAAGGGCGAGTAAAATGCACTACTAAACTTCTATGATAGGGCAATCAGAGACCCGATTAGATCATTTTATATTTTGGTTAATATAAGAATTCAGCGAGATTCTCTCACATTTGTTCAATTTACGTCGCTGATATTTCAGATAGCGTATTGGGCTAAGCGGCATCTCAAAGCGCAAGAAATGGCGAGTAAAATGTACTATTAAACTTCTAGGGTAGGGCAAACAGAGACCCGATTAGATCATTTTATATTATGGTTAATTTAAGAATTCAGCGAAATTCTATCACATTTGTTCAATTTACGTCGCTCATGTTGCAGATAGCGTATTGGGCTAAGCGGCATCTCAAAGCGCATGAAATGGCGAGTAAAATGCACTATTAAGCTTCTAGGGTAAGGCAAACCGAGACCCGATTAGATCATTTAATATTACGGTTAATATAAGAATTCAGCGTAATTATATCACATTTGTTCAACATACGTCGCTCCTATTTCAGATAGCGTACTGGGCTAGGCGGCAACTTAAAGCGCGTGGAATGGCGAGTAAAATGCACTATTAAACTTCTATGACAGGGCAATCAGAGACCCGATTAGATCATTTTATATTTTGGTTAATATAAGAATTCAGCGAAATTCTATCACATTTGTTCAACATACGTCGCTCCTATTTCAGATAGCGTACTGGGCTAGGCGGCATCTTAAAGCGCGTGGAATGGCGAGTAAAATGCACTATTAAACTTCTACGATAGGGCAATCAGAGACCCGATTAGATCATTTTATATTTGGTTAATATAAGAATTCAGAGAAATTCTATCACATTTGTTCAATTTGCGTCGCTCCTATTTCAGATAGCTTATTGGGCTAAGCGTCATCGCAAAGCGCATGAAATGACGAGTGAAATGCACTATTAAACTTCTAGGGTAGGGCAAACAGAGACCCGATTAGATCATTTTATATTATGGTTAATTTAAGAATTCAGCAAAATTCTACCACATTTGTTCAATTTAAGTCGCTCCTATTTCAGATAGCGTACTGGGCTAAGCGGCATCTCAAAGCGCAAGAAATGGCGAGTAAAATGCACTATTAAACTTCTAGGGTAGGGCAAACAGAGTCCCGATTAGATCATTTTATATTACGGTTAATATAAGAATTCAGCGTAATTCTGTCACATTTGTTCAACTTACGTAGCTCCTATTTCAGATAGCGTACTGGGCTAGGCGGCAACTTAAAGCGCGTGGAATGGCGAGTAAAATGCACTATTAAACTTCTATGATAGGGCAATCAGAGACCCGATTAGATCATTTTATATTTTGGTTAATATAAGAATTCAGCGAAATTCTATCACATTTGTTCAATTTACGTCGCTCCTATGTCAGATAGCGTATTGGGCTAAGCGGCATCTCAAAGCGCATGAAATGACGAGTAAAATGCACTGTTAAACTTCTAGGGTAGGGCAAACAGAGTCCCGATTAGATCATTTTATATTACGGTTAATATAAGAATGCAGCGTAATTCTATCACATTTGTTCAACTTACGTAGCTCCTATTTCAGATAGCGTACTGGGCTAGGCGGCATCTTAAAGCGCGTGGAATGGCGGGTAAAATGCACTATTAAACTTCTATGATAGGGCAATCAGAGACCCGATTAGAGCATTTTATGTTTTGGTTAATATAAGAATTCAGCGAAATTCTATCACATTTGTTCAATTTACGTCGCTCCTATTTCAGATAGCGTATTGGGCTAAGCGGCATCTCAAAGCGCATGAAATGGCGAGTAAAATGCACTAGTAAACTTCTAGGGTAGGGCAATCAGAGACCCGATTAGATCATTTTATATTATGGTTAATTTAAGAATTCAGCAAAATTCTATCACATTAGTTCAATTTACGTCGTTCCTATTTCAGATAGCGTACTGGGCTATGCGGCATCATAAAGTGCGTGGAATGGCGAGTAAAATTCACTATTAAACTTCTATGATAGGGCAACCAGAGACCCGATTAGATCATTTTATATTTTGGTTAATATAAGAATTCAGAGAAATTCTATCACATTTGTTCAATTTACGTCGCTCCTATTTCAGATAGCTTATTGGGCTAAGCGGCATCGCAAAGCGCATGAAATGACGAGTGAAATGCACTATTAAACTTCTAGGGTAGGGCAAACAGAGACCCGATTAGATCATTTTACATTAAGGTTAATATAAGAATTCAGGGAAATTCTATCACATTTGTTCAACATACGTCGCTCCTATTTCAGATAGCGTACTGGGCTAGGCGGCATCTTAAAGCGCGTGGAATGGCGAGTAAAATGCACTATTAAACTTCTATGATAGGGTAATCAGAGACCCGATTAGATCATTTTATATTTTGGTTAATATAAGAATTCAGCGAAATTCTATCACATTTGTTCAATTTGCGTCGCTCCTATTTCAGATAGCTTATTGGGCTAAGCGGCACCTCAAAGCGCATGAAATGGCGAGTGAAATGCACTATTAATCTTCTAGGGTAGGGCAATCAGAGACCCCATTAGATCATTTTATATTATGGTTAATTTAAGAATTCAGCGAAATTCTATCACATTTGTTCAATTTACGTCGCTCCTATTTCAGATAGCGTATTGGGCTAAGCGGCATCTTAAAGCGCGTGGAATGGCGAGTAAAATTCACTATTAAACTTCTATGATAGGGCAATCAGAGACCCGATTAGATCATTTTATATTACGGTTAATATAAGAATTCAGCGAAATTCTATCACATTTGGTCAATTTACGTCGCTCCTATTGCAGATAGCTTATTGGGCTAAGCGGCATTTCAAAGCGCATGAAATGACGAGTGAAATGCACTATTAAGCTTCTAGGGTAGGGCGAACGAAGACCCGATTAGATCATTTTACATTGAGGTTAATATAAGAATTCAGCGAAATTCCATCACATTTGTTCAATTTACGTCGCTCCTATTGCAGATAGCTTATTGGGCTAAGCGGCATCTCAAAGCGCATGAAATGGCGAGTAAAATGCACTATTAAACTTCTAGGATAAGGCAAACAGAGACCCGATTAGATCATTTTATATTGCGGTTAATATAAGAATTCAGCGTAACTCTGACACATTTGTTCAACTTACGTAGCTCCTATTTCAGATAGCGTACTGGGCTAGGCGGCATCTTAAAGCGCGTGGAATGGCGGGTAAAATGCACTATTAAACTTCTATGATAGGGCAATCAGAGACCCGATTAGATCAGTTTATATTTTGGTTAATATAAGAATTCAGCGATATT
This sequence comes from Macropis europaea, assembly GCA_916610135.2. Classification (NCBI taxonomy): domain Eukaryota; kingdom Metazoa; phylum Arthropoda; class Insecta; order Hymenoptera; family Melittidae; genus Macropis; species Macropis europaea. The sequence goes on along the minus strand of CAKAJE020001736.1, from coordinate 24,715 downwards.
CTATTACTTTTGTTCAATTTACGTCGCTCCTATTTCAGATAGCGTACTGGGCTAGGCGGCATCTTAAAGCGCGTGGAATGGCGAATAATATGCACTATTAAACTTCTATGATAGGGCAATCAGAGACCTGATTAGATCATTTTATATTTTGGTTAATATAAGAATTCGGCGAAATTCTATCACATTTGTTCAATTTACGTCGCTCCTATTTCAGATAGCGTATTGGGCTATGCGGCATCTCAAAGCGCATGAAATGACGAGTGACATGCACTATTAAACTTCTAGGGTAGGGCGAACAGAGACCCGATTAGATCATTTTACATTAAGGTTAATATAAGAATTCAGGGAAATTCTATCACATTTGTTCAATTTACGTCGCTCCAATTTCAGATAGCATATTGGGCTAAGCGGCATCTCAAAGCGCATGACATGGCGAGCAAAATGCACTATTAAACTTCTAGGGTAGGTCAAACAGAGACCCGATTAGACCATTTTAAATTACGGTTAATTTAAGAATTCAGGGAAAGTCTATCACATTTGTTCAATTCACGTCGCTCCTATTTCAGATAGCGTACTGGGCTAGGCGGCATCTTAAAGCGCGTGGAATGGCGAGTGAAATGCATTATTAAACTTCTAGGGTAGGGCAAACAGAGACCCGATTAGATCATTTTATATTATGGTTAATTTAAGAATTCTGCGAAATTCTATCACATTTGTTCAATTAACGTCGCTCCTATTTCAGATAGCGTAGTGGGCTAGGCGGCATCTTAAAGCGCGTGGAATGGGGAGGAAAATATACTATTCAACTTCTATGATAGGGCAATCAGAGACCCGATTAGATCATTTTATATTTTGGTTAATATAAGAATTCAGCGAAATTCTATCACATTTGTTCAATTAACGTCGCTCCTATTCCAGATGGCGTATTGGGCTAAGCGGCATCTCAAAGCGCACGAAATGGCGAATAAAATGCACTACTATACTTCTAGGGTAGGGCAAACAGAGACCCGATTAGATCATTTTATATTTTGGTTAATATAAGATTTCGGCGATATTCTATCACATTTGTTCAATTTACGTCGCTCCTATTACAGATACCGTATTGGGCTAAGCGGCATCTCAAAGCGCATGACATGGCGAGCAAAATGCACTATTAAACTTTCAGGGTAGAGCGAACAGAGACCCGATTAGATCATTTTACATTAAGGTTAATATAAGAATTCAGGGAAATTCTATCAAATTTGTTCAATTTACGTCGCTCCAATTTCAGATAGCGTATTGGGCTAAGCGGCATCTCAAAGCGCATGAAATGGCGAGTAGAATGCACTATTAAACTTTTAGGGTAGGGCAAACAGAGACCCGAATAGACCATTTTATATTATGGTTAACTTAATAATTCAGCAAAATTCTATCACATTTGTTCAATTAACGTGGCTCCTATTTCAGATAGCGTATTAGGCTAAGCGGCATCTCAAAGCGCATGAAATGACGAGTGAAATGCACTATTAAACTTCCAGGGTAGAGCGAACAGAGACCCGATTAGATCATTTTACATTAAGGTTAATATAAGAATTCAGGGAAATTCTATCACATTTGTTCAATTTACGTCGCTCCTATTTCAGATAGCGTACTGGGATAGGCGGCATCTTAAAGCGCGTGGAATGGCGAGTAAAATGCACTCTTAAACTTCTATGATAGGGCAATCAGAGACCCGATTAGATCATTTTATATTATGGTTAATTTAAGAATTCTGAGAAATGCTATCACATTTGTTCAATTAACGTCGCTCCTATTTCAGATAGCGTATTGGGCTAAGCGGCATCTCAAAGCGTATGAAATGGCGAATAAAATGCACTACTATACTTCTAGGGTAGGGCAAACAGAGACCCGATTAGTTCATTTTATATTTTGGTTAATATAAGAATTCGGCGAAATTCTATCACATTTGTTCAATTTACGTCGCTCCTTTTTCAGATAGCGTATTGGGCTAAGCGGCATCTCAAAGCGCATGATATGGCGAGCAAAATGCCCTATTAAACTTCTAGGGTAGGGCAAACAGAGACCCGATTAGATCATTTTATATTATGGTTAATTTAAGAATACAGGGAAATTCTATCACATTTGTTCAATTTACGCCGCTCCTATTTCAGATAGCGTATTGGGCTAAGCGGCATCTCAAAGCGCATGAAATGACGAGTGAGATGCACTATTAAACTTCCAGGGTAGAGCGAAAAGAGACCCGATTAGATCATTTTACATTAAGGTTAATATAAGAATTCAGGGAAATTCTATCACATTTGTTCAATTTACGTCGCTCCTATTTCAGATAGCGTGTTGGGCTAAGCGGCATCTCAAAGCGAATGACATGGCGAGGAAAATGCACTATTAAACTTCTAGGGTAGGGCAGACAGAGACCCGATTAGATCATTTTATATTCTGGTTAAATTAAGAATTCAGGGAAAGTCTATCACATTTGTTCAATTTACGTCGCTCCTATTTCAGATAGCGTATTGGGCTAAGCGGCATCTTAAAGCGCGTGGAATGGCGAGTAAAATGCACTATTAAACTTCTAGGGTAGGGCAAACAGAGACCCGAATAGACCATTTTATATTATGGTTAATTTAAGAATTCAGGGAAATTCTATCACATTTGTTCAGTTTACGTCGCTCCTATTTCAGATAGCGTATTGGGCTAGGCGGCGTCTAAAAGCGCGTGAAATGGCGAGTAAAATGCACTATTAAACTTCTGGGGTAAGGCAAACAGAGACCCGATTAGATCGTGTTATGTTATGGTTAATTTAAGAATTCAGGGAAATCCTATCACATTTGTTCAGTTTACGTCGCTCCTATTTCAGATAGCGTATTGGGCTAGGCGGCGTCTCAAAGCGCGTGAAATGGCGAGTAAAATGCTCTATTAAACTTCTAGGGTAGGGCAAACAGATACCCGATTAGATCATTTTATATTACGGTTAATATAAGAATTCAGCGTAATTCTATCACATTTGTTCAATTTACGTCGCTCCTATTTCTGATAGCGTATTGGGCTGAGCGGCATCTTAAAGCGCATGAAATGGCGAGTGAAATGCACTATTAAACTTCTAGGGTAGGGCAAACAGAGACCCGATTAGATCGTGTTATGTTATGGTTAATTTAAGAATTCAGGGAAATTCTATCACATTTGTTCAGTTTACGTCGCTCCTATTTCAGATAGCGTATTGGGCTAGGCGGCGTCTCAAAGCGCGTGAAATGGCGAGTAAAATGCTCTATTAAACTTCTAGGGTAGGGCAAACAGAGACCCGATTAGATCATTTTATATTACGGTTAATATAAGAATTCAGCGTAATTCTATCACATTTGTTCAATTTACGTCGCACCTGTTTCAGATAGCGTTCTGGGCTAGGCGGCATCTTAAAGCGCCTGGAATGGCGAGTAAAATGCACTTATAAACATCTAGGGTAGGGCAAACAGAGACCCGATTAGATCATTTTATATTATGGTTAATTTAAGAATTCAGCGAAATTCTATCACATTTGTTCAATTTACGTCGCTCCTATTTCTGATAGCGTATTGGGCTAAGCGGCATCTTAAGGCGCATGAAATGGCGAGTAAAATGCACTATTAAACTTCTGGGGTAAGGCAAACAGAGACCCGATTAGATCTTTCTTTATTACGGTTAATATAAGAATTCAGCGTAATTCTATCACATTTGTTCAATTTACGTCGCTCCTATTTCAGATAGCGTACTGGACTAGGCGGCATCTTAAAAGGCGTGGAATGGAGAGTAAAATGCACTATTAAGCTACTATGATAGGGCAATCAGAGACCTGATTAGATCATTTTATATTTTGGTTAATATAAGAATTCGGCGAAATTCTATCACATTTGTTCAATTTACGTCGCTCCTATTTCAGATAGCGTATTGGGCTGAGCGGCATCTCAAAGCGCATGAAATGGCGAGTGAAATGGACTATTAATCTTCTAGGGTAGGGAGAACAGAGACCCGATTAGATCATTTTACATTAAGGTTAATTTAAGAATTCAGCGAAATTCTATCACATTTGCTCAATTTACATCGCTCCTATTTCAGATAGCGTATTGTGCTAAGCGGCATATCAAAGCGCATGAAATAACGAGTAAAATGCATTATTAAACTTCTAGGGTAGGGCAAACAGAGACCCGCTTAGATCATTTTATATTATGGTTAATTTAAGAATTCAGGGAAAGTCTATCACATTTGTTCAATTTACGTCGCTCCTATTTCAGATAGCGTATTGGGCTAAGCGGCATCCCAAAGTGCATGACATGTCGAGCAAAATGCACTATTAAACTTCTAGGGTAGGGCAAACAGAGACCCGACTAGATCATTTTATATTATGGTTAATTTAAGAATTCAGGGAAAGTCTATCACATTTGTTCAATTTACGTCGCTCCTATTTCAGATAGCGTATTGGGCTGAGCGGCATCTCAAAGCGCATGAAATGACGAGCGAAATGCACTATTAAACTTCACGGGTAGGGCGAACAGAGACCCGATTAGATCATTTTACAATAAGGTTAATATAAGAATTCAGGGAAATTCTATCACATTTGTTCAATTTACGTCGCTCCTATTTCAGATAGCGTACTGGACTAGGCGGCATCTTAAAAGGCGTGGAATGGAGAGTAAAATGCACTATTAAACTTCTATGATAGGGCAATCAGAGACCTGATTAGATCATTTTATATTTTGGTTAATATAAGAATTCAGCGAAATTCTATCACATTTGTTCAATTTACGTCGCTCCTATTTCAGACAGCGTATTGGGCTAAGCGGAATCTCAAAGCGCATGGAATGTCGAATAAAATGCACTATTATACTTCTAGGCTAGGGCGAACAGAGAGCTGATTAAATCATTTTACATTATGGTTAATAAAAGATTTCAGCGAAATTCTATCACATTTGTTCCATTTACGTCGCTCCTATTTCAGATAGCGTATTGGGCTAAGCGGCATCTTAAAGCGCGTGGAATGGCGAGTAAAATGCACTATTGAACTGATATGATAGGGCAATCAGTGACCCGATTAGATCCTTTTATATTATAGTTAATTTAAGAATTCAGCGAAATTCTATCACATTTGTTCAACGTACGTCGCTCCTATTGCAGATAGCGTATTGTGCTTAGCGGCATCTCAAAGCGCATGAAGTGACGAGTGAAATGCACTATTAAACTTCTAGGGTAAGGCAAACAGAGACCCGATTAGATCATTTTATATTATGGTTAATTTAAGAATTCAGCAAAATTCTATCACATTTGTTCCTCTTACGTCGCTCGTATTTCAGATAGCGTATTGGGCTAAGCGGCATCTCAAAGCGCATGAAATGGCGAGTAAAATGCACTATTAAACTTCTATGATAGGGCAATCAGAGACCCGATTAGATCATTTTATATTTTGTTTAATAAAAGAATTCAGCGAAATTCTATCACATTTGTTCAACTTACGTCGCTGATATTTCAGATAGCGTATTGGGCTATGCGGCATCGCAAAGCGCAAGAAATGGCGAGTAAAATGCACTCTTAAACTTCTATGATAGGGCAATCAGAGACCCGATTAGATCATTTTACATTTTGTTTAATATAAGATTTCAGGGACATTCTATCACATTTGTTTAATTTACGTCGCTGCTATTTCAGATAGCGTATTGGGCTAAGCGGCATCTCAATGCGCATGAAATGGCGAGTAACATGCACTATTACACTTCTAGGATAAGGCAAACAGAGACCCGATTAGATCATTTTATATTACAGTTAATATAAGAATTCAGCGTAATTCTATCACATTTGTTCAACTTACGTCGCTCCTCTTTCAGATAGCGTACTGGGCTAGGCGGCATCTTAAAGCGCGTGGAATGGCGAGTGAAATGCACTATTAAACTTCTATGATAGGGCTATCAGAGACCCGATTAGATCATTTTATATTTTGGTTAATATAAGAATTCAGCGAAATTCTATCACATTTGTTCAATTTACGTCGCTCCTATTTCAGATAGCGTACTGGGCTAAGCGGCATCTCAAAGCGCATGAAATGGCGAGTAAAATGCACTATTAAACTTCTATGATAGGGAAATCAGAGACCCGATTAGATTATTTTATATTTTGGTTAATATAATAATTCAGCGAAATTCTAACACATTTGTTCCATTTACGTCGCTCCTATTTCAGATAGCGTACTGGGCTAGGCGGCATCTTAAAGCGCGTGGAATGGCGAGTAAAATGCACTATTAAACTTCAAGGGTAAGGCAAACAGAGACCCGATTAGATCATTTTATATAATGGTTAATTTAAGAATTCAGAAAAATTCTATCACATTTGTTCCATTTACGTCGCTCCTATTTCAGATAGCGTACTGGGCTAGGCGGCATCTGAAAGCGCGTGGAATGGCGAGTAAAATGCACTATTAAACTTCAAGGGTAGGGCAAACAGAGACCCGATTAGATCATTTTATATAATGGTTAATTTAAGAATTCAGAAAAATTCTATCACATTTGTTCAATTTACGTCGTTCCTATTGCAGATAGCGTATTGGCCTATGCGGCATCTCAAAGCGCATGAAATGACGAGTAAAATGCACTGTTAATCTTCTAGGGTAGGGGAAACAGAGACCCGATTAGATCATTTTATATTACGGTTAATATAAGAATTCAGCGTAATTCTATCACATTTGTTCAACTTACGTCGCGCCTATTTCAGATAGCGTACTGGGCTAGGCGGTATCTCAAAGCGCGTGGAAGGGCGAGTAAAATGCACTACTAAACTTCTATGATAGGGCAATCAGAGACCCGATTAGATCATTTTATATTTTGGTTAATATAAGAATTCAGCGAGATTCTCTCACATTTGTTCAATTTACGTCGCTGATATTTCAGATAGCGTATTGGGCTAAGCGGCATCTCAAAGCGCAAGAAATGGCGAGTAAAATGTACTATTAAACTTCTAGGGTAGGGCAAACAGAGACCCGATTAGATCATTTTATATTATGGTTAATTTAAGAATTCAGCGAAATTCTATCACATTTGTTCAATTTACGTCGCTCATGTTGCAGATAGCGTATTGGGCTAAGCGGCATCTCAAAGCGCATGAAATGGCGAGTAAAATGCACTATTAAGCTTCTAGGGTAAGGCAAACCGAGACCCGATTAGATCATTTAATATTACGGTTAATATAAGAATTCAGCGTAATTATATCACATTTGTTCAACATACGTCGCTCCTATTTCAGATAGCGTACTGGGCTAGGCGGCAACTTAAAGCGCGTGGAATGGCGAGTAAAATGCACTATTAAACTTCTATGACAGGGCAATCAGAGACCCGATTAGATCATTTTATATTTTGGTTAATATAAGAATTCAGCGAAATTCTATCACATTTGTTCAACATACGTCGCTCCTATTTCAGATAGCGTACTGGGCTAGGCGGCATCTTAAAGAGCGTGGAATGGCGAGTAAAATGCACTATTAAACTTCTACGATAGGGCAATCAGAGACCCGATTAGATCATTTTATATTTGGTTAATATAAGAATTCAGAGAAATTCTATCACATTTGTTCAATTTACGTCGCTCCTATTTCAGATAGCGTATTGGGCTAAGCGTCATCGCAAAGCGCATGAAATGACGAGTGAAATGCACTATTAAACTTCTAGGGTAGGGCAAACAGAGACCCGATTAGATCATTTTATATTATGGTTAATTTAAGAATTCAGCAAAATTCTACCACATTTGTTCAATTTAAGTCGCTCCTATTTCAGATAGCGTACTGGGCTAAGCGGCATCTCAAAGCGCAAGAAATGGCGAGTAAAATGCACTATTAAACTTCTAGGGTAGGGCAAACAGAGTCCCGATTAGATCATTTTATATTACGGTTAATATAAGAATTCAGCGTAATTCTGTCACATTTGTTCAACTTACGTAGCTCCTATTTCAGATAGCGTACTGGGCTAGGCGGCAACTTAAAGCGCGTGGAATGGCGAGTAAAATGCACTATTAAACTTCTATGATAGGGCAATCAGAGACCCGATTAGATCATTTTATATTTTGGTTAATATAAGAATTCAGCGAAATTCTATCACATTTGTTCAATTTACGTCGCTCCTATGTCAGATAGCGTATTGGGCTAAGCGGCATCTCAAAGCGCATGAAATGACGAGTAAAATGCACTGTTAAACTTCTAGGGTAGGGCAAACAGAGTCCCGATTAGATCATTTTATATTACGGTTAATATAAGAATGCAGCGTAATTCTATCACATTTGTTCAACTTACGTAGCTCCTATTTCAGATAGCGTACTGGGCTAGGCGGCATCTTAAAGCGCGTGGAATGGCGGGTAAAATGCACTATTAAACTTCTATGATAGGGCAATCAGAGACCCGATTAGAGCATTTTATGTTTTGGTTAATATAAGAATTCAGCGAAATTCTATCACATTTGTTCAATTTACGTCGCTCCTATTTCAGATAGCGTATTGGGCTAAGCGGCATCTCAAAGCGCATGAAATGGCGAGTAAAATGCACTAGTAAACTTCTAGGGTAGGGCAATCAGAGACCCGATTAGATCATTTTATATTATGGTTAATTTAAGAATTCAGCAAAATTCTATCACATTAGTTCAATTTACGTCGCTCCTATTTCAGATAGCTTATTGGGCTAAGCGGCATCGCAAAGCGCATGAAATGACGAGTGAAATGCACTATTAAACTTCTAGGGTAGGGCAAACAGAGACCCGATTAGATCATTTTACATTAAGGTTAATATAAGAATTCAGGGAAATTCTATCACATTTGTTCAACATACGTCGCTCCTATTTCAGATAGCGTACTGGGCTAGGCGGCATCTTAAAGCGCGTGGAATGGCGAGTAAAATGCACTATTAAACTTCTATGATAGGGTAATCAGAGACCCGATTAGATCATTTTATATTTTGGTTAATATAAGAATTCAGCGAAATTCTATCACATTTGTTCAATTTGCGTCGCTCCTATTTCAGATAGCTTATTGGGCTAAGCGGCACCTCAAAGCGCATGAAATGGCGAGTGAAATGCACTATTAATCTTCTAGGGTAGGGCAATCAGAGACCCCATTAGATCATTTTATATTATGGTTAATTTAAGAATTCAGCGAAATTCTATCACATTTGTTCAATTTACGTCGCTCCTATTTCAGATAGCGTATTGGGCTAAGCGGCATCTTAAAGCGCGTGGAATGGCGAGTAAAATTCACTATTAAACTTCTATGATAGGGCAATCAGAGACCCGATTAGATCATTTTATATTACGGTTAATATAAGAATTCAGCGAAATTCTATCACATTTGGTCAATTTACGTCGCTCCTAGTTCAGATAGCGTACTGGGCTAAGCGGCATCTCAAAGCGCATGACGTGGCGAGCAAAATGCACTATTAAACTTCTAGGGTAGGGCAAACAGAGACCCGATTAGATCATTTTATATTATGGTTAATTTAAGAATTCAGGGAAAGTCTATCACATTTGTTCAATTCACGTCGCTCCTATTTCAGATAGCGTACTGGGCTAGGCGGCATCTTAAAGCGCGTGGACTGGCGACTAAAATGCACTATTAAACTTCTATGATAGGGCAATCAGAGACCCGATTAGATCATTTTATATTTTGGTTAATATAAGAATTCGGCGAAATTCTATCACATTTGTTCAATTTACGTCGCTCCTATTTCAGATAGCGTGTTGGGCTAAGCGGCATCTCAAAGCGAATGACATGGCGAGCAAAATGCACTATTAAACTTCTAGGGTAGGGCAGACAGAGACCCGATTAGATCATTTTATATTATGGTTAAATTAAGAATTCAGGGAAAGTCTATCACATTTGTTCAATTTACGTCGCTCCTATTTCAGATAGCGTATTGGGCTAAGCGGCATCTTAAAGCGCGTGGAATGGCGAGTAAAATGCACTATTAAACTTCTATGATAGGGCAATCAGAGACCCGATTAGATCATTTTATATTTTGGTTATTATAAGAATTCAGCGAAATTCTATCACATTTGTTCAATTTACGTCGCTCCTATTTCAGATAGCGTATTGGGCTAAGCGGCATCTCGACGCGCATGAAATGGCGATTAAAATGCACTATTAAACTTCTAGGGCAGGGCAAACAGAGACCCGATTAGATCATTTTTCATTAAGATTAATATATGAATTCAGCGAAATTCTATCACATTTGTTCAATTTATGTCGCCCATATGTCAGATAGCGTATTGGGCTAAGCGGCATCTCAAAGCGCAAGAAATGGCGCGTAAAATGCACTGTTAAACTTCTAGGGTAGGGCAAACAGAGACCCGATTAGATCGTGTTATGTTATGGTTAATTTAAGAATTCAGGGAAATTCTATCACATTTGTTCAGTTTACGTCGCTCCTATTTCAGATAGCGTATTGGGCTAGGCGGCGTCTAAAAGCGCGTGAAATGGCGAGTAAAATGCACTATTAAACTTCTGGGGTAAGGCAAACAGAGACCCGATTAGATCGTGTTATGTTATGGTTAATTTAAGAATTCAGGGAAATCCTATCACATTTGTTCAGTTTACGTCGCTCCTATTTCAGATAGCGTATTGGGCTAGGCGGCGTCTCAAAGCGCGTGAAATGGCGAGTAAAATGCTCTATTAAACTTCTAGGGTAGGGCAAACAGAGACCCGATTAGATCATTTTATATTACGGTTAATATAAGAATTCAGCGTAATTCTATCACATTTGTTCAATTTACGTCGCTCCTATTTCTGATAGCGTATTGGGCTAAGCGGCATCTTAAAGCGCATGAAATGGCGAGTGAAATGCACTATTAAACTTCTAGGGTAGGGCAAACAGAGACCCGATTAGATCGTGTTATGTTATGGTTAATTTAAGAATTCAGGGAAATTCTATCACATTTGTTCAGTTTACGTCGCTCCTATTTCAGATAGCGTATTGGGCTAGGCGGCGTCTCAAAGCGCGTGAAATGGCGAGTAAAATGCTCTATTAAACTTCTAGGGTAGGGCAAACAGAGACCCGATTAGATCATTTTATATTACGGTTAATATAAGAATTCAGCGTAATTCTATCACATTTGTTCAATTTACGTCGCACCTGTTTCAGATAGCGTTCTGGGCTAGGCGGCATCTTAAAGCGCCTGGAATGGCGAGTAAAATGGACTTATAAACATCTAGGGTAGGGCAAACAGAGACCCGATTAGATCATTTTATATTATGGTTAATTTAAGAATTCAGCGAAATTCTATCACATTTGTTCAATTTACGTCGCTCCTATTTCTGATAGCGTATTGGGCTAAGCGGCATCTTAAGGCGCATGAAATGGCGAGTAAAATGCACTATTAAACTTCTGGGGTAAGGCAAACAGAGACCCGATTAGATCTTTCTTTATTACGGTTAATATAAGAATTCAGCGTAATTCTATCACATTTGTTCAATTTACGTCGCTCCTATTTCAGATAGCGTACTGGACTAGGCGGCATCTTAAAAGGCGTGGAATGGAGAGTAAAATGCACTATTAAGCTACTATGATAGGGCAATCAGAGACCTGATTAGATCATTTTATATTTTGGTTAATATAAGAATTCGGCGAAATTCTATCACATTTGTTCAATTTACGTCGCTCCTATTTCAGATAGCGTATTGGGCTGAGCGGCATCTCAAAGCGCATGAAATGGCGAGTGAAATGGACTATTAATCTTCTAGGGTAGGGAGAACAGAGACCCGATTAGATCATTTTACATTAAGGTTAATTTAAGAATTCAGCGAAATTCTATCACATTTGCTCAATTTACATCGCTCCTATTTCAGATAGCGTATTGTGCTAAGCGGCATATCAAAGCGCATGAAATAACGAGTAAAATGCATTATTAAACTTCTAGGGTAGGGCAAACAGAGACCCGCTTAGATCATTTTATATTATGGTTAATTTAAGAATTCAGGGAAAGTCTATCACATTTGTTCAATTTACGTCGCTCCTATTTCAGATAGCGTATTGGGCTAAGCGGCATCTCAAAGCGTATGAAATGACGAGTGAAATGCACTATTAAGCTTCTAGGGTAGAGCGAACAGAGACCCGATTAGATCATTTTACATTAAGGTTAATATAAGAATTCGGCGAAATTCTATCACATTTGTTCAATTTACGTCGCTCCTATTTCAGATAGCGTATTGGGCTAAGCGGCATCCCAAAGTGCATGACATGTCGAGCAAAATGCACTATTAAACTTCTAGGGTAGGGCAAACAGAGACCCGACTAGATCATTTTATATTATGGTTAATTTAAGAATTCAGGGAAAGTCTATCACATTTGTTCAATTTACGTCGCTCCTATTTCAGATAGCGTATTGGGCTGAGCGGCATCTCAAAGCGCATGAAATGACGAGCGAAATGCACTATTAAACTTCACGGGTAGGGCGAACAGAGACCCGATTAGATCATTTTACAATAAGGTTAATATAAGAATTCAGGGAAATTCTATCACATTTGTTCAATTTACGTCGCTCCTATTTCAGATAGCGTACTGGACTAGGCGGCAGCTTAAAAGGCGTGGAATGGAGAGTAAAATGCACTATTAAACTTCTATGATAGGGCAATCAGAGACCTGATTAGATCATTTTATATTTTGGTTAATATAAGAATTCAGCGAAATTCTATCACATTTGTTCAATTAAGGTCGCTCCTATTTCAGATAGCCTATTGGGCTAAGCGGCATCCCAAAGCACATGAAATGGCGAGTAAAATGCACAATTAAACTTCTAGGGTAGGGCAAACAGAGACCCGATTAGATCATTTTATATTATGGTTAATATAAGAATTCAGCGAAATTCTATCACATTTGTTCAATTTACGTCGCTCCTATTTCAGATAGCGTATTGGACTAAGCGGCATCTCAAAGCGTATGAAATGACGAGTGAAATGGACTATGAAACTTCTAGGGTAGGGCGAACAGAGACCCGACTAGATCATTTCACATTAATGTTAATATAAGAATTCAGGGAAATTCTCTCACATTTGTTCAATTTACGTCGCTCCTATTTCAGATAGCGTAATGGGCTAAACGGCATCTCAATGCGCATGAAATGGCGAGTAAAATGCTCTATTAAACTTCTAGGGTCGGGCAAACAGAGACCTGAATAGACCCTTTTATATTATGGTTAATTTAAGAATTCAGCAAAATTCTATCACATTTGTTCAATTTACGTCGCTCCTATTTCAGATAGCGTACTGGACTAGGCGGCTTCTCAAAAGGCGTGGAATGGAGAGTAAAATGCACTATTAATCTTCTATGATAGGGCAATCAGAGACCTGATTAGATCATTTTATATTTTGGTTAATATAAGAATTCGGCGAAATTCTATCACATTTGTTCAATTTACGTCGCTCCTATTTCAGATAGCGTATTGGGCTAAGCGGCATCCCAAAGCGCATGACATGTCGAGCAAAATGCACTATTAAACTTCTAGGGTAGGGCAAACAGAGACCCGAGTAGATCATTTTATATTATGGTCAATTTAAGAATTCAGGGAAAGTCTATCACATTTGTTCAATTTTCGTCGCTCCTATTTCAGATAGCGTATTGGGCTAAGCGGCATCTCAATGCGCATGAAATGTCGAGTAAAATGCTCTATTAATCTTCTAGGGTAGGGCAAACACAGACCCGATTGGATCATTTTATATTATGGTTAATTTAAGAATTCAGCAAAATTCTATCACATTTGTTCAATTTACGTCGCTCCTATTTCAGATAGCGTATTGGCTAAGCGGCATCTCAAAGCGCAAGAAAATGGCGAGTAAAATGTACTATTAAACTTCTAGGGTAGGGCAAACAGAGACCCGATTAGATCATTTTATATTATGGTTAATTTAAGAATTCAGCGAAATTCTATCACATTTGTTCAATTTACGTCGCTCATGTTGCAGATAGCGTATTGGGCTAAGCGGCATCTCAAAGCGCATGAAATGGCGAGTAAAATGCACTATTAAACTTCTAGGGTAAGGCAAACCGAGACCCGATTAGATCATTTAATATTACGGTTAATATAAGAATTCAGCGTAATTATATCACATTTGTTCAACATACGTCGCTCCTATTTCAGATAGTGTACTGGGCTAGGCGGCATCTTAAAGCGCGTGGAAGGGCGAGTAAAATGCACTACTTAATTTCTATGACAGGGCAATCAGAGACCCGATTAGATCATTTTATATTTTGGTTAATATAAGAATTCAGCGAAATTCTGTCACATTTGTTCAATTTACGTCGCTCCTATGTCAGATAGCGTATCGGGCTAAGCGGCATCTCAAAGCGCATGAAATGGCGAGTGAAATGCACTATTAATCTTCTAGGGTAGGGCAATCAGAGACCCCATTAGATCATTTTATATTATGGTTAATTTAAGAATTCAGCGAAATTCTATCACATTTGTTCAATTTACGTCGCCCCTATTTCAGATAGCGTATTGGGCTAAGCGGCATCTCAAAGCGCATGAAATGGCGAGTAAAATGCACTATTAAACTTCTAGGGTAAGGCAAACAGAGACCCGATTAGATCATTTTATATTACGGTTAATATAAGAATTCAGAGTAATTCTATCACATTTGTTCAACATACGTCGCTCCTATTTCAGATAGCGTACTGGGCCAGGCGGCATCTTAAAGCGCGTGGAATGGCGAGTAAAATGCACTATTAAACTTCTATGATAGGGCAATCAGAGACCCGATTAGATCATTTTATATTTTGGTTAATATAAGAATTCAGCGAATTCTATCACATTTCTTCAATTTGCGTCGCTCCTATTTCAGATAGCTTATTGGGCTAAGCGCATCGCAAAGCGCATGAAATGACGAGTGAAATGCACTATTAAACTTCTAGGGTAGGGCAAACAGAGACCCGATTAGATCATTTTATATTACGGTTAATATAAGAATTCAGCGTAATTCTATCACACTTGTTCAACTTACGTCGCTGCTATTTCAGATAGCGTACTGGGCTAGGCGGCATCTCAAAGCGCATGAAATGGCGAGTCAAATGCACTGTTAAACTTCTATGATAGGGAAATCAGAGACCCGATTAGATTATTTATATTTTGGTTAATATAATAATTCAGCGAAATTCTAACACATTTGTTCCATTTACGTCGCTCCTATTTCAGATAGCGTACTGGGCTAGGCGGCATCTTAATGCGCGTGGAATGGCGAGTAAAATGCACTATCAAACTTCAAGGGTAGGGCAAACAGAGACCCGATTAGATCATTTTATATTTTGGTTAATATAATAATTCAGCGAAATTCTAACACATTTGTTCCATTTACGTCGCTCCTATTTCAGATAGCGTACTGGGCTAGGCGGCATCTTAATGCGCGTGGAATGGCGAGTAAAATGCACTATTAAACTTCAAGGGTAGGGCAAACAGAGACCCGATTAGATCATTTTATATAATGGTTAATTTAAGAATTCAG
Source organism: Macropis europaea (assembly GCA_916610135.2). NCBI lineage: Eukaryota > Metazoa > Arthropoda > Insecta > Hymenoptera > Melittidae > Macropis > Macropis europaea. The sequence continues at coordinate 9,238 of CAKAJE020001736.1, read as the reverse complement.
AAAAATTCTATCACATTTGTTCAATTTACGTCGTTCCTATTGCAGATAGCGTATTGGGCTATGCGGCATCTCAAAGCGCATGAAATGACGAGTAAAATGCACTCTTAAACTTCTAGGGTAGGGCAAACAGAGACCCGATTAGATCATTTTATATTACGGTTAATATAAGAATTCAGCGTAATTCTATCACATTTGTTCAACTTACGTCGCGCCTATTTCAGATAGCGTACTGGGCTATGCGGTATCTCAAAGCGCGTGGAAGGGCGAGTAAAATGCACTACTAAACTTCTATGATAGGGCAATCAGAGACCCGATTAGATCATTTTATATTTTGGTTAATATAAGAATTCAGCGAGATTCTCTCACATTTGTTCAATTTACGTCGCTGATATTTCAGATAGCGTATTGGGCTAAGCGGCATCTCAAAGCGCAAGAAATGGCGAGTAAAATGTACTATTAAACTTCTAGGGTAGGGCAAACAGAGACCCGATTAGATCATTTTATATTATGGTTAATTTAAGAATTCAGCGAATTTCTATCACATTTGTTCAATTTACGTCGCTCATGTTGCAGATAGCGTATTGGGCTAAGCGGCATCTCAAAGCGCATGAAATGGCGAGTAAAATGCACTATTAAGCTTCTAGGGTAAGGCAAACCGAGACCGATTAGATCATTTAATATTACGGTTAATATAAGAATTCAGCGTAATTATATCACATTTGTTCAACATACGTCGCTAATATTTCAGATAGCGTACTGGGCTAGGCGGCAACTTAAAGCGCGTGGAATGGCGAGTAAAATGCACTATTAAACTTCTATGACAGGGCAATCAGAGACCCGATTAGATCATTTTATATTTTGGTTAATATAAGAATTCAGCGAAATTCTATCACATTTGTTCAACATACGTCGCTCCTATTTCAGATAGCGTACTGGGCTAGGCGGCATCTTAAAGAGCGTGGAATGGCGAGTAAAATGCACTATAAACTTCTATGATAGGGCAATCAGAGACCCGATTAGATCATTTTATATTTGGTTAATATAAGAATTCAGAGAAATTCTATCACATTTGTTCAATTTGCGTCGCTCCTATTTCAGATAGCTTATTGGGCTAAGCGTCATCGCAAAGCGCATGAAATGACGAGTGAAATGCACTATTAAACTTCTAGGGTAGGGCAAACAGAGACCCGATTAGATCATTTTATATTATGGTTAATTTAAGAATTCAGCAAAATTCTACCACATTTGTTCAATTTAAGTCGCTCCTATTTCAGATAGCGTACTGGGCTAAGCGGCATCTCAAAGCGCAAGAAATGGCGAGTAAAATGCACTATTAAACTTCTAGGGTAGGGCAAACAGAGTCCCGATTAGATCATTTTATATTACGGTTAATATAAGAATTCAGCGTAATTCTGTCACATTTGTTCAACTTACGTAGCTCCTATTTCAGATAGCGTACTGGGCTAGGCGGCAACTTAAAGCGCGTGGAATGGCGAGTAAAATGCACTATTAAACTTCTATGATAGGGCAATCAGAGACCCGATTAGATCATTTTATATTTTGGTTAATATAAGAATTCAGCGAAATTCTATCACATTTGTTCAATTTACGTCGCTCCTATGTCAGATAGCGTATTGGGCTAAGCGGCATCTCAAAGCGCATGAAATGACGAGTAAAATGCACTGTTAAACTTCTAGGGTAGGGCAAACAGAGTCCCGATTAGATCATTTTATATTACGGTTAATATAAGAATGCAGCGTAATTCTATCACATTTGTTCAACTTACGTAGCTCCTATTTCAGATAGCGTACTGGGCTAGGCGGCATCTTAAAGCGCGTGGAATGGCGGGTAAAATGCACTATTAAACTTCTATGATAGGGCAATCAGAGACCCGATTAGAGCATTTTATGTTTGGTTAATATAAGAATTCAGCGTAATTCTATCACATTTGTTCAATTTACGTCGCTCCTATTTCAGATAGCGTATTGGGCTAAGCGGCATCTCAAAGCGCATGAAATGGCGAGTAAAATGCACTAGTAAACTTCTAGGGTAGGGCAATCAGAGACCCGATTAGATCATTTTAATATTATGGTTAAATTTAAGAATTCAGCAAAATTCTATCACATTAGTTCAATTTACGTCGTTTCCTATTTCAGATAGCGTACTGGGCTATGCGGCATCTTAAAGTGCGTGGAATGGCGAGTAAAATTCACTATTAAACTTCTTGATAGGGCAACCAGAGACCCGATTAGATCATTTTATATTTTGGTTAATATAAGAATTCAGAGAAATTCTATCACATTTGTTCAATTTACGTCGCTCCTATTTCAGATAGCTTATTGGGCTAAGCGGCATCGCAAAGCGCATGAAATGACGAGTGAAATGCACTATTAAACTCTAGGGTAGGGCAAACAGAGACCCGATTAGATCATTTTACATTAAGGTTAATATAAGAATTCAGGGAAATTCTATCACATTTGTTCAACATACGTCGCTCCTATTTCAGATAGCGTACTGGGCTAGGCGGCATCTTAAAGCGCGTGGAATGGCGAGTAAAATGCACTATTAAACTTCTATGATAGGGTAATCAGAGACCCGATTAGATCATTTTATATTTTGGTTAATATAAGAATTCAGCGAAATTCTATCACATTTGTTCAATTTGCGTCGCTCCTATTTCAGATAGCTTATTGGGCTAAGCGGCACCTCAAAGCGCATGAAATGGCGAGTGAAATGCACTATTAATCTTCTAGGGTAGGGCAATCAGAGACCCCATTAGATCATTCTATATTATGGTTAATTTAAGAATTCAGCGAAATTCTATCACATTTGTTCAATTTACGTCGCTCCTATTTCAGATAGCGTATTGGGCTAAGCGGCATCTTAAAGCGCGTGGAATGGCGAGTAAAATTCACTATTAAACTTCTATGATAGGGCAATCAGAGACCCGATTAGATCATTTTATATTACGGTTAATATAAGAATTCAGCGAAATTCTATCACATTTGGTCAATTTACGTCGCTCCTATTGCAGATAGCGTATTGGGCTAAGCGGCATCTCAAAGCGCATGAAATGGCGAGTAAAATGCACTAGTAAACTTCTAGGGTAGGGCAATCAGAGACCCGATTAGATCATTTTATATTATGGTTAATTTAAGAATTCAGCAAAATTCTATCACATTAGTTCAATTTACGTCGTTCCTATTTCAGATAGCGTACTGGGCTATGCGGCATCTTAAAGTGCGTGGAATGGCGAGTAAAATTCACTATTAAACTTCTATGATAGGGCAACCAGAGACCCGATTAGATCATTTTATATTTTGGTTAATATAAGAATTCAGAGAAATTCTATCACATTTGTTCAATTTACGTCGCTCCTATTTCAGATAGCTTATTGGGCTAAGCGGCATCGCAAAGCGCATGAAATGACGAGTGAAATGCACTATTAAACTTCTAGGGTAGGGCAAACAGAGACCCGATTAGATCATTTTACATTAAGGTTAATATAAGAATTCAGGGAAATTCTATCACATTTGTTCAACATACGTCGCTCCTATTTCAGATAGCGTACTGGGCTAGGCGGCATCTTAAAGCGCGTGGAATGGCGAGTAAAATGCACTATTAAACTTCTATGATAGGGTAATCAGAGACCCGATTAGATCATTTTATATTTTGGTTAATATAAGAATTCAGCGAAATTCTATCACATTTGTTCAATTTGCGTCGCTCCTATTTCAGATAGCTTATTGGGCTAAGCGGCACCTCAAAGCGCATGAAATGGCGAGTGAAATGCACTATTAATCTTCTAGGGTAGGGCAATCAGAGACCCCATTAGATCATTCTATATTATGGTTAATTTAAGAATTCAGCGAAATTCTATCACATTTGTTCAATTTACGTCGCTCCTATTTCAGATAGCGTATTGGGCTAAGCGGCATCTTAAAGCGCGTGGAATGGCGAGTAAAATTCACTATTAAACTTCTATGATAGGGCAATCAGAGACCCGATTAGATCATTTTATATTACGGTTAATATAAGAATTCAGCGAAATTCTATCACATTTGGTCAATTTACGTCGCTCCTATTGCAGATAGCTTATTGGCTAAGCGGCATTTCAAAGCGCATGAAATGACGAGTGAAATGCACTATTAAGCTTCTAGGGTAGGGCGAACGAAGACCCGATTAGATCATTTTACATTGAGGTTAATATAAGAATTCAGCGAAATTCCATCACATTTGTTCAATTTACGTCGCTCCTATTGCAGATAGCTTATTGGGCTAAGCGGCATCTCAAAGCGCATGAAATGGCGAGTAAAATGCACTATTAAACTTCTAGGATAAGGCAAACAGAGACCCGATTAGATCATTTTATATTGCGGTTAATATAAGAATTCAGCGTAACTCGACACATTTGTTCAACTTACGTAGCTCCTATTTCAGATAGCGTACTGGGCTAGGCGGCATCTTAAAGCGCGTGGAATGGCGGGTAAAATGCACTATTAAACTTCTATGATAGGGCAATCAGAGACCCGATTAGATCAGTTTATATTTTGGTTAATATAAGAATTCAGCGATATTCTATTACATTTGTTCAATTTACGTCGCTCCTATTTCAGATAGCGTACTGGGCTGGGCGGCATCTTAAAGCGCGTGGAATGGCGAATAATATGCACTATTAAACTTCTATGATAGGGCAATCAGAGACCTGATTAGATCATTTTATATTTTGGTTAATATAAGAATTCGGCGAAATTCTATCACATTTGTTCAATTTACGTCGCTCCTATTTCAGATAGCGTATTGGGCTATGCGGCATCTCAAAGCGCATGAAATGACGAGTGACATGCACTATTAAACTTCTAGGGTAGGGCGAACAGAGACTCGATTAGATCATTTTACATTAAGGTTAATATAAGAATTCAGGGAAATTCTATCACATTTGTTCAATTTACGTCGCTCCAATTTCAGATAGCATATTGGGCTAAGCGGCATCTCAAAGCGCATGAAATGGCGAGTAAAATGCACTATTAAACTTCTAGGGTAGGGCAAACAGAGACCCGAATAGACCATTTTATAATATGGTTAATATAAGAATTCGGCGATATTCTATCACATTTGTTCAATTTACGTCGCTCCTATTTCAGATAGCGTATTGGGCTAAGCGGCATCTCAAAGCGCATGACATGGCGAGCAAAATGCACTATTAAACTTCTAGGGTAGGTCAAACAGAGACCCGATTAGACCATTTTAAATTACGGTTAATTTAAGAATTCAGGGAAAGTCTATCACATTTGTTCAATTCACGTCGCTCCTATTTCAGATAGCGCACTGGGCTAGGCGGCATCTTAAAGCGCGTGGAATGGCGAGTGAAATGCATTATTAAACTTCTAGGGTAGGGCAAACAGAGACCCGATTAGATCATTTTATATTATGGTTAATTTAAGAATTCTGCGAAATTCTATCACATTTGTTCAATTAACGTCGCTCCTATTTCAGATAGCGTAGTGGGCTAGGCGGCATCTTAAAGCGCGTGGAATGGGGAGGAAAATATACTATTCAACTTCTATGATAGGGCAATCAGAGACCCGATTAGATCATTTTACATTTTGGTTAATATAAGAATTCAGCGAAATTCTATCACATTTGTTCAATTAACGTCGCTCCTATTCCAGATGGCGTATTGGGCTAAGCGGCATCTCAAAGCGCACGAAATGGCGAATAAAATGCACTACTATACTTCTAGGGTAGGGCAAAACAGAGACCCGATTAGATCATTTTATATTTTGGTTAATATAAGATTTCGGCGATATTCTATCACATTTGTTCAATTTACGTTGCTCCTATTACAGATACCGTATTGGGCTAAGCGGCATCTCAAAGCGCATGACATGGCGAGCAAAATGCACTATTAAACTTTCAGGGTAGAGCGAACAGAGACCCGATTAGATCATTTTACATTAAGGTTAATATAAGAATTCAGGAAATTCTATCAAATTTGTTCAATTTACGTCGCTCCAATTTCAGATAGCGTATTGGGCTAAGCGGCATCTCAAAGCGCATGAAATGGCGAGTAGAATGCACTATTAAACTTTTAGGGGTAGGGCAAACAGAGACCCGAATAGACCATTTTATATTATGGTTAACTTAATAATTCAGCAAAATTCTATCACATTTGTTCAATTTACGTGGCTCCTATTTCAGATAGCGTATTAGGCTAAGCGGCATCTCAAAGCGCATGAAATGACGAGTGAAATGCACTATTAAACTTCCAGGGTAGAGCGAACAGAGACCCGATTAGATCATTTTACATTAAGGTTAATATAAGAATTCAGGGAAATTCTATCACAATTTGTTCAATTTACGTCGCTCCTATTTCAGATAGCGTACTGGGCTAGGCGGCATCTTAAAGCGCGTGGAATGGCGAGTAAAATGCACTCTTAAACTTCTATGATAGGGCAATCAGAGACCCGATTAGATCATTTATATTATGGTTAATTTAGAATTCTGAGAAATGCTATCACATTTGTTCAATTAACGTCGCTCCTATTTCAGATAGCGTATTGGGCTAAGCGGCATCTCAAAGCGTATGAAATGGCGAATAAAATGCACTACTATACTTCTAGGGTAGGGCAAACAGAGACCCGATTAGTTCATTTTATATTTTGGTTAATATAAGAATTCGGCGAAATTCTATCACATTTGTTCAATTTACGTCGCTCCTTTTTCAGATAGCGTATTGGGCTAAGCGGCATCTCAAAAGCGCATGATATGGCGAGCAAAATGCCCTATTAAACTTCTAGGGTAGGGCAAACAGAGACCCGATAGATCATTTTATATTATGGTTAATTTAAGAATACAGGGAAATTCTATCACATTTGTTCAATTTACGCCGCTCCTATTTCTGATAGCGTGTTGGGCTAAGCGGCATCTCAAAGCGCATGAAATGACGAGTGAGATGCACTATAAACTTCCAGGGTAGAGCGAAAAGAGACCCGATTAGATCATTTTACATTAAGGTTAATATAAGAATTCAGGGAATTCTATCACATTTGTTCAATTTACGTCGCTCCTATTTCAGATAGCGTGTTGGGCTAAGCGGCATCTCAAAGCGAATGACATGGCGAGGAAAATCCACTATTAAACTTCTAGGGTAGGGCAGACAGAGACCCGATTAGATCATTTTATATTCTGGTTAAATTAAGAATTCAGGGAAAGTCTATCACATTTGTTCAATTTACGTCGCTCCTATTTCAGATAGCGTATTGGGCTAAGCGGCATCTTAAGCGCGTGGAATGGCGAGTAAAATGCACTGTTAAACTTCTAGGGTAGGGCAAACAGAGACCCGAATAGACCATTTTATATTATGGTTAATTTAAGAATTCAGGGAAATTCTATCACATTTGTTCAGTTTACGTCGCTCCTATTTCAGATAGCGTATTGGGCTAGGCGGCGTCTAAAAGCGCGTGAAATGGCGAGTAAAATGCACTATTAAACTTCTGGGGTAAGGCAAACAGAGACCCGATTAGATCGTGTTATGTTATGGTTAATTTAAGAATTCAGGGAAATCCTATCACATTTGTTCAGTTTACGTCGCTCCTATTTCAGATAGCGTATTGGGCTAGGGCGGCGTCTCAAAGCGCGTGAAATGGCGAGTAAAATGCTCTATTAAACTTCTAGGGTAGGGCAAACAGAGACCCGATTAGATCATTTTATATTACGGTTAATATAAGAATTCAGCGTAATTCTATCACATTTGTTCAATTTACGTCGCTCCTATTTCTGATAGCGTATTGGGCTAAGCGGCATCTTAAAGCGCATGAAATGGCGAGTGAAATGCACTTATAAACATCTAGGGTAGGGCAAACAGAGACCCGATTAGATCATTTTATATTATGGTTAATTTAAGAATTCAGCGAAATTCTATCACATTTGTTCAATTTACGTCGCTCCTATTTCTGATAGCGTATTGGGCTAAGCGGCATCTTAAGGCGCATGAAATGGCGAGTAAAATGCACTATTAAACTTCTGGGGTAAGGCAAACAGAGACCCGATTAGATCTTTCTTTATTACGGTTAATATAAGAATTCAGCGTAATTCTATCACATTTGTTCAATTTACGTCGCTCCTATTTCAGATAGCGTACTGGACTAGGCGGCATCTTAAAAGGCGTGGAATGGAGAGTAAAATGCACTATTAAGCTACTATGATAGGGCAATCAGAGACCTGATTAGATCATTTTATATTTTGGTTAATATAAGAATTCGGCGAAATTCTATCACATTTGTTCAATTTACGTCGCTCCTATTTCAGATAGCGTATTGGGCTGAGCGGCATCTCAAAGCGCATGAAATGGCGAGTGAAATGGACTATTAATCTTCTAGGGTAGGGAGAACAGAGACCCGATTAGATCATTTTACATTAAGGTTAATTTAAGAATTCAGCGAAATTCTATCACATTTGCTCAATTTACATCGCTCCTATTTTAGATAGCGTATTGTGCTAAGCGGCATATCAAAGCGCATGAAATAACGAGTAAAATGCATTATTAAACTTCTAGGGTAGGGCAAACAGAGACCCGCTTAGATCATTTTATATTATGGTTAATTTAAGAATTCAGGGAAAGTCTATCACATTTGTTCAATTTACGTCGCTCCTATTTCAGATAGCGTATTGGGCTAAGCGGCATCTCAAAGCGTATGAAATGACGAGTGAAATGCACTATTAAGCTTCTAGGGTAGAGCGAACAGAGACCCGATTAGATCATTTTACATTAAGGTTAATATAAGAATTCGGCGAAATTCTATCACATTTGTTCAATTTACGTCGCTCCTATTTCAGATAGCGTATTGGGCTAAGCGGCATCCCAAAGTGCATGACATTTCGAGCAAAATGCACTATTAAACTTCTAGGGTAGGGCAAACAGAGACCCGACTAGATCATTTTATATTATGGTTAATTTAAGAATTCAGGGAAAGTCTATCACATTTGTTCAATTTACGTCGCTCCTATTTCAGATAGCGTATTGGGCTGAGCGGCATCTCAAAGCGCATGAAATGACGAGCGAAATGCACTATTAAACTTCACGGGTAGGGCGAACAGAGACCCGATTAGATCATTTTACAATAAGGTTAATATAAGAATTCAGGGAAATTCTATCACATTTGTTCAATTTACGTCGCTCCTATTTCAGATAGCGTACTGGACTAGGCGGCATCTTAAAAGGCGTGGAATGGAGAGT